>JBBPBX010075458.1:2589-17340 GCA_038048925.1 Garcialebias charrua | reverse complement strand
GAGAAGGGAAGACGCACGGACGTTTTTCTCCAAGCTGATGTACGTTCCGGCCAGGCACCAAAGGCCCACGTCTTCAGCAAAGGTTCAAACAGCACGTCAGCTGTGAACCCCTTCGAGTGTCACGCGGTGACACTCTTTCTGAAGTTATCTTGAACAAAACCAGAACCAGGCATCACTCTGGGAGGCCGACGCAGACTTCACGAGACCGTGGCAAGATGAAAGTGGTCGCCTGTAAAACGCAGCAGCCTGCGCGTCTGGCTTGACTAATTTACCGGAGTTGAGACAGGATCATCTTCACGAAGGTAAAAGTGTTTCATCACGGGACGGACGTCCAGCCGAAACCGAGCAGAGGGTGCTATCTCTGGTTAACATCTCAAGATAAGATTCAACCATTTCATTTCAATCTTTTATCTTTCCTCCTTAAACTCCTCCTTATGTTTATTTTCATCATGGTAAACTTTAAGTAATGTGCCAACAGAAAGGTCCAACTGTCTGTTTGTTTTAATTTGTATTCTTGTCAACGTAGTTATTAAATCAGAGCTAATATCGATACAAATGTTTAATGTAATTCTTGTGATAGTTTCAATAAAAGGTCTATATTTTTGGTAGACCAATATAAATTGAAGTCTAAGCGTGAAATTACATTTCTTGTCTAATCACAGTAAAAACAACTTAGTATCGGAAAAAGGAAGAACTCGCTCTTTGGTGGCAGTTTGTGCAAGATTAAAGTCTGCTAAACTGCGCATCTACAATAATAGTAAATCAGTAAGTGTTTAAATACCTTACTCTACATTTATTACTATTATTAATCTATTACAATTGGTGGCTCGTCCGAGTTCCTGGAACGTTTATTAAGTTGTTTTGTGTAGCTTGATGTTACGGAGTTTGTTGGCATTAGTTTGCATCCTGGTTTTGGGCTTTTGAATAGTTTTGGCTGGTGAGTGTCCGGGAGTTGCTAATTGTGGCATTGTCTGGATTATTTTCCCGTTAAAATTGTTTTTCTTTCACATTCCGACGTATGTTTTGGAGCTGCGGATGAATGAGTGTTTGTTTTTGTGAGACGTTTCATTACGTGTCACGAGGCTGCATGCATTGTTCATTTTGTGACCGCCGTGTCACCACTGCTTCATTTGATTACATCTGCGGTTTGCTGTTGAAGGTCTGTTCACACATTTGCTGCTCCATTTTACCTAATCTGTTACAACGTGTTTGCCGAGGTTCGGGAAAAATCCGCTTCGCTTTGGACCGAGTTCCGGTTCCGTTTGACGTAAAGTCCGCTGTTGTACACAGTTAGAGTGCTGCCTCCCCTGGGGGCGTGAGAGCTAGCGTGGTTGTGTTTGAGCTCATTGACAGTATTTTCTGCGGTGTAAAGATACGTTTATTTTGTGAAAGAAGTGTCTAGAACCTTGGGTCGAGCTATAAGCTAACGGTACCGAGAGACAAGATGGCTGCTTAAAACGCTGTGATTGGTCCATTGTGTGTCGCGTTCAAAAACGTTGGTTTCTGTAGACTCTGGTTGTCAGATTCATTTTTGCACACATTTCTAACAGTTTATTTGTGTTGTTTGAGTTCTATGCACGTGATATCGTCGAAGACTGGCTTAACCGCGGTGTTTTGCGATGTTTGTGACTGTTTTAGAACGTTAAAAAGTCCGTTCCTCGCTAGCGTTCAAAAGACCGCAGGTCCGTGAACGCACCGCTCGAACGGCACGTCGCCTGTGGGCGGCGTTGGGTTTGGAAGACACAATTTCCCATGAACACTTGGGTTTTAGAACTACAGTTCTGTCTTCGCTGTGATTGGTCGATTTCGCTGTGAGTGTTGACGCTTGCGCAGTGGGTTTGAAGCCCCGCTCCTCGTCAACTTTCACTTCACAGCTTATCTCAGACGAGTTTCCGTGCTTGTTTGTCCATTACTGTCATTAAAAAGACTGTTTAATCGCGGTGTTTTTGAGATTTTAATGGGTGGATTGAGCCGGTTGCTCTGAAAAACTGCCGATCGCCATGTGACCAGGTCACGTGACACCGATTTTGCCGGTTTTATGAGGACCGACCTTATTTCTTTAAACGCAGTTTAAAGGGTTTCACAGTTCAACCGATTTTGCTCACATGATTTCGTTTTGTGAGCCTGGGTTCTAGAGCTTATCACGTTACGCTTTAGATCTGTCTGATTGATGCTTTTCATCCGTGTTGGGTGTCTGTGTGGGCTGAAAGCTACGGCTGCGCTCACTGGTGATAACAGCGCCTCTATAGCGGTCAGATAGAGAAATTACAGTCGCTGTGATAAACTCACTTCCAGCGCTGTGACCCCTGCTGGTTACATTAGAAGACGCAGTCTTCCTGTAATGTGTACATGGTAACTGTTCCTGTTTTAAACGGGAAACATTTTGAGAATATTGTACACACAGCACCCTTTCATTTGATTTTCACATATAATCAAATGTTGATGGCAGAACGGTTACACAGATTTTAGTACAGACATGTCTGTTTTTGATGAGCCTTGACACCCTTATCATCAACTCTGTGCAAAACTGTCTGTCCCTGTTTTTAAACTGCAAGGTTAAAATAACACACATGGGGCTTCTTTTGTCTTGATTTTCACAAAATCACACAATAACAGCCAATTTTGTTTGACCTTGTCACAGGTCGACAAATTAATGGGAATCACTGATTTTTATTTAATTTCACATCTTGGCATCACATGGTGAGACTATCCACTGTGATATAAGACCGACTGTCCTTGATTTTTCACAGAAAATCAGTAGGAAGATGGACGTTCTAACAGGTGCATCCTTTGATAGGCACTTAGCTGCAAAGAACGTCCTTCAGGAACCAGGTGAACATCCCCTGGTGTTTTATGACAGGCTCCTCTCTGTTTACACAGGGAATAAAGCTGTACCTGGAATAGAGGATGATGTGGAGTTTAAAAGACGGTTCACTTTGAATCTGATACCGTTCATAATGAAATGTGTCCGCTTCAATGTTAATTGCGAAGAGGGTACCATGGCAGAAATTAAAGAATGTGCTGTGGAATTTTTTGACGTGCTCGAACAACGGAAAACACCCTCAGTGGTGTGCCCAGGTCAAAAGGTCACATCCCACTTGCAGGAAGTAGAAGAGGTTTCCTCTCCTTCAAAGTGCGAGAGGTCACAGGTTTTTCATAATAACATACATCAGCATGGTGCTACGAGCTGTAGGAGTTCTGAACCCCCTGCCCCTCAGGTTGAAAACCTTGAGAGGAGCAGAGAACCACACAAGGTAGGTGTTCGCCCTCCAGATGAACCCAGATGGTCCGGATCGATCCAAAAGAGTTCTCTCATGGATCTCACTGTGGGTGAACTTCGAGAGATGTTGATGTCTGGGTACCGTGACCCTTTGAAAAGTGGTCTGTCCCGACATGTGCTCCCGAGAAGCGGCCCTCCTGCCCCTGCCCCGCTCGAGACATGCAATGAGTCACGCATGCTCCAGATTATGGAAACGGCGCCTCCGCGCGAGAACGTGACTGGGGTTGTGAGTTGTTTGTCAAATGATTTGAATGTTACAGTGGTTGATCAAGCTGACACATCGTATGACGTTGTCCTTGATGATAACACAAACAACCTTGTTCCACCTGACGAAGCGACGCGCAGCACTGCCTTTTGCTACAACTCAGTGCACACAGTTGACAACAACAACGTCGACACTGACATAGATGCTGACAGCAAACAGATTGCTGAGAATCCACATCCTGAAGGTCATGAGGCAGACAGCCATCATGATGCTGACAGCGACGATGATTACACAGACAGAGTCACACGTACACAGAAACGTGTGGAAGAACCTGAACGGTTTCTGTGTAACTTTATAAAAAGGGGGATAGCTAAGAGAGCTTACCTGCCACTCACATTGGAAGGGGTCCTAGAGCAAGAAGCACTCCTGGTTAGCGGCTCAGACGTGTCTGTCATGTCAGCCAAACTGTTTGAGGAGCTAAGGACCGCCGCTAACGATGTTGGCAGGCAAATACCCTTTGTGAAAGACACTTATGGTGATCAACAGGGCCTCGCAAAGACGAGAACAACCCTAATAGCCATGGTTCACATGCAGATTGGCGAGATGTCACTATACCACCCGGTATATGTGTCTGATCTTGACTCACTCCGGGCTCCATTTGTGGTTGGCCAAGATTTTATAAATCGCTTTGAAGCGATTATAAATTATGGCAATCAGACAATGTGGGCCACAGTGAGCAGTCCACTGCCATTCAAGGTGCCTCCCCAAGGTCAGGACACTGACTGTCTAACAACAGGTACCGCTAAGGTCACATTGGATTCCCCAACCGAGACCACAAGCCCGGTAAGTGAACCTTCATATACAGGTGAGACAGAGGAGACTCAACAGTTGGACCAGACTCTGGCCCATCACGAGGACCTCCTCTGCGAGCTGACACCTTCAGCACTCCCTGACCACTTCCTACCACAGGTAGATGAAGGTGTGGAGATCCAAGAGTCCCACACCGATGACGCTGTACTGTCCTGTGGGACAGGTAATTCGGCATACAGCCAAGTTTTCAGTGAAGTCTTGGTTCGAGGACATCTGAGTCCAAAAAGTGACAGTCTACAACACTCTGACAGTCACTTGGACTTCATTGTTACAGATTTTGAGGACCCCTCCTCAAACAAAAGGGGGGCTGACTCACACTTCCTACCACGGGTAAACGACGGTGTAGAGATCCTAGGGTCACACACCGAGAACGCTGTACTGTCCTCTGGGACAGGTAATTCAGTTATCAGCCAAGCGTTCAATGAAACCTTGGTTCAAGAGCATTTGAATTTAGAACTACTCAGAGATGACATAGTTCTTACAGGCTCAAAGAGCACCTCTTCATTCATGAAGTGGAATGACATACATCACAACGACAGAGACACGCCTGCGACGGCGCCGACAGTTGTGACACACCTGCATTACGCAGAAAGAGGTAAACGTACAGAGGTACGTTGGCCGAAACCTATAAGGTTCCTGCACAAGGTGCCCAATAAACTGCGCGAACGGCTTAAACTAAACAATGGCATCCTAACTCGTGCCCATGGACGGACGTCCACACCCGTGCGCGTGGTCCCTCATGACCACAGGGGGGTGATGTTAGGTCATGCCCATGTCAAGGACAAAGATTTCAATAACCCCACAAACGACAAAGATCTCGCAAACTCACAGACTTCATGGGAAAAGAAGGTCGTCCAAGCACAGGATAGTAAATAAGCTTAAACAGTTTAAACTATTCTAGTTGCGAAAAGAAACCGTTCCAACTAGAACTTGGAAACGCTAAGCATAAAACCCACAACAAAAACTGACCTTAACAACCGTTTAAATCTGTAGGATTTAATTGACATCGGTTATAAAGCTAAGAACTGTTTTTCTTGTGTGTGACGTTGGAATCTGACGACCAGAGTGAGTTTGACGTAGTGAAACGTTGTTTTTAGTTGCTTAATTGCTACTTTTGTGTTATTGAAGTTGTTGTTTTCTGAACACTCCCAGCCAATAGAGGTTTTGATTGTTGATTAGTTGAAGACTTAAATGGATTTTAACTATGCCAACATGCTGTTCATTTTGTTAAAGATCTCAATCTTTGATGAGTCATAGTAGATTAATACTACTTAAGGTACTATAATCTACACTGATCTCCCAATCATTTAGGTAGAACCGATGCGATCGTTTCTATTCTAGATCTATTCATTTTGATGAGTCTCGCCATAGACTTCAAAATTTTTAGGGATTACCAAATCTTGCGTCGTTCGTCTAAGAGACAACAGACATTTAGACCAAACTAGTTTTCATTTTTGTATTTTAGTTTAACCTAAACTAAATAATGAATGGAGGAATAGTTTGAAAGAAGAGGCCTTCGTTACAGAAGCCCTCCACATTTCTATAGGTATAGATCCCTATTTCTGATTTCTACAGCATTGATCCACCCCTTAATTGGTAATTTTAGCTGATCTAATCCATGATAGCTTACATACCAGGTGCATATAGGTAGGCCTAATGTAGAATCCCAATCATAAGCCCACCTAAAACCACATAATTGCATGACACATTGAATCAGGGTGGCACCGACTGGAAGCCGTCCAGCCTGCAACCTTCGATGTGGGGACCTGCAGATCCAACGTTGGTCTTCAACCTTCATCCAAGGACGCCTCCTCTGCTTCAATCGAGGGATCCCCTCTACATGCTGATTAAATTCCATTCTTGCTGATGAAATCAATAACCCCCATCGTTGTGGATTTACCGTTGTGGATTATAAGACTTTGTTTTCCAAGGGATCACAGACTCAGTTTCCCATGGGTTAACAGACTATGTTTTCCAAAGGATTGAAAGCTTACCGCAAAGGGATTACCTACGAACAGTATGGAATTTCCAAAAACATTATGGGAATATATTTTTGAACTTTCTTTTTGATTTTTTTTTTTTTCCACTTGCTGGATTACATAGAGGTCAGAGACATTCGGTGGTATCCTTTCGTGTTGGAACTCATCCCCAAGGACAGGCGATGACTTCCAAAAAGGGGGACTGTAGTGATACACCTAGCCTCTGATATTTCTGTCTTGACCTTCAAGTACACCTCTCTGAATCACTCAGTGTTACACTTGCTTGAACCTCAAGGAGACAGATGGACACTTATATATTTTAACAATTATTATGAATTAATGGACACTAATTAATCAGATTGAACTTTCTCTTTAATGTGTGTTAATTCAGAATTGATCAAACAGTATTTTTGTCATTTCAATGATGATTTTACTAAACTGGTATATTTTAAATATGACAAAGTTAAGAGAACATCTCAGAATGATCATGTTTTGAACTGTCTGCTCTATGCAGAATGTGTCTAAAGTTGAATGAACAATTCTTCGTATTTGTTTGAACTGTTTTTGTTTCAAAGGAGAAGTTCTAGACATAACTTAATCTTCGGTCTCCCGTCCGTTCTAAAAACAATTCATCTGTGCCTAAACAGAGAGTGCTCTGTTTTCACACCTGCCTTTTGTTTTGTCTCCGTGCTGGGACTCAGTTCTCAGCACTCACTGGGTTTTTGAGTTCTGAGGGAGAAGGGAAGACGCACGGACGTTTTTCTCCAAGCTGATGTACGTTCCGGCCAGGCACCAAAGGCCCACGTCTTCAGCAAAGGTTCAAACAGCACGTCAGCTGTGAACCCCTTCGAGTGTCACGCGGTGACACTCTTTCTGAAGTTATCTTGAACAAAACCAGAACCAGGCATCACTCTGGGAGGCCGACGCAGACTTCACGAGACCGTGGCAAGATGAAAGTGGTCGCCTGTAAAACGCAGCAGCCTGCGCGTCTGGCTTGACTAATTTACCGGAGTTGAGACAGGATCATCTTCACGAAGGTAAAAGTGTTTCATCACGGGACGGACGTCCAGCCGAAACCGAGCAGAGGGTGCTATCTCTGGTTAACATCTCAAGATAAGATTCAACCATTTCATTTCAATCTTTTATCTTTCCTCCTTAAACTCCTCCTTATGTTTATTTTCATCATGGTAAACTTTAAGTAATGTGCCAACAGAAAGGTCCAACTGTCTGTTTGTTTTAATTTGTATTCTTGTCAACGTAGTTATTAAATCAGAGCTAATATCGATACAAATGTTTAATGTAATTCTTGTGATAGTTTCAATAAAAGGTCTATATTTTTGGTAGACCAATATAAATTGAAGTCTAAGCGTGAAATTACATTTCTTGTCTAATCACAGTAAAAACAACTTAGTATCGGAAAAAGGAAGAACTCGCTCTTTGGTGGCAGTTTGTGCAAGATTAAAGTCTGCTAAACTGCGCATCTACAATAATAGTAAATCAGTAAGTGTTTAAATACCTTACTCTACATTTATTACTATTATTAATCTATTACACCAGGATGGCTTCATATGGATTAATTACGAGCTGGAAACGTCTCTGTGAACTTTGTGGATGTCTAAGGCAGCAGCAGAAGCTGCAGATTGATCGCGCCGCCGCTCCAACACCAGCTCATGGCTTGGCTAGCAGAAGCTAGCCAGCTAGCTAACACAGGTCTGGAGCGGCTGCGGTGGTTCACTGGCCGGCCGGCGGGGCTGCTAGGCCCGACAACAATCAACGCATGGCAACCTAAGATGTCGGCTTTGACCATCTCAAAGTAAGAAAATATATTTTTATTTATTCTGTAAATGTGAATAGCAATGTTTAACATTACAGTACACTACTTTACATGCTTAAATGTGTGCGCGCGCTCCGTTAGCATGATAAATAAAGGTTGAATGAATGAATGAATGAATAATTTTTTTTTTTTAATATAATTTTCACCCCCTACCTACGAACGGATCGAGCTGCGAACGGTTCTTAGGTCCCAAACTCGTACGTAGGTCGGGGGTTCCCTGTATGTATGTATACTGTATATATACTTGTAGGTATGGGTATGTTTATATATAGAAATCTAATGCAAGGTCATGAATATTATCAGTCTTTATGCTTGTATGTTTTGTTGCTGTGCTCTGTCATGTGCTTTGCAGGATTGTGGACGGAGGTTTGGTGTGTTTGCCTTGTGCTCTTTTTGTGGATAATTGTTGTTTTGTTGTCTCACTTTCTCTTTTCTTTCTTTCTCTCTAAAAAAATAAAAAAAAAAAAAATACATATTGGAGTGAGAGGATGGCTATAAGGTGTGAAGGGAGGCCATCTATAAATGGAAAAAAAAAAAAAAAAGATGCATATTTATTTGGATTTATGATAACTGGTTCCTGCTTTTTGGATTTGGCTGGTTCCTGGTCTATTGCTACGTTCCAGTAACCTCGTATTGTGGGGATTTCCAAGGTCCCAGTGGTGGATTTTAACTGGAACGCCCGCTCCAGTGGGAAACTCCCATTCGTGAAGTGGGGCAATTTTTTCGGCCCCCAGTTTATCCCAGTGACGTATTCAAAATGGCGGCCACTCGCGTCCTTAGTAAGTGAACTCCTTAACTTTTACTAAAATAACAGTTGTAAAATGTTGTTGTGTGTTTTTTAATCACACACAAAGCTTAAGCGTATGCTTGTGAACACAGATCACATTAAAAACCTGTGTTTAGTTGCATGTCCTGCGGCGTACGGCTGTTTTTCTCGTTGTTTGGATCACAACAGTTCTGTAGGCCAGCGGCAGCGACTTTCATTCGCCACATTTTATTATTCAGCACATTAAAAAAGTAACTATTAGTTATGAATTTTATTTTAAAATATATATTTTTTACCCTTGTTTTCTTTGGCGCTGTGGCTTATTTTTGTTAGGCAACCCAGAACTAAACACACATTGTTTGTTGAACTGACTATAAATTAGCACTAAACTGTGGTTAAAAAAATATATATTTGGTTTCCAAAGATCCGTGTTTAGAAACAGTCTATAATCCTGTATGATATTTATGTGTTAGGACGTGTATATTTGTGTAGTAAGTGTGTGTTTGTGTTTGTTTTCAGTCTACCTCGACCAGTACAACATGTTTGTTGATGAGCAGAGAACAACAATTTTCTGGCAGCCTGTATCGCAGTGCAGGGGATTTGTCCTGTTTGTACATTGATGCAAACCTCACTATGAAAGTTGAGCTGATCCAACCTGCACAGGACAGCACAGCTGGTAAGATTTTGGAGAAATAAGTTTTAATGCAAACCAAACCAATTACTGTATAATGAATTTAACAATACTGTGTTTTTTTCTTTTAAAATGATTTTTTCAGAGAACTGTGAAGACTCTCCATCAACCAGCAGCCACGCAGAGTCCCCCATCCGCGAGAATGACAGTTTTAATAAAGAACAGACACTGTTCTCGATTGAACACATGCGTGTTCCACTCGCAAGCGAAGGTCTAGTGAGGTTTTGGAGTTCTTCCGCCAGTCAGAGGAAAACAGTCAACAGCGACATCAGGACATGATGGAGCAAATGAAATCAGCCCAGATGCTACAAAAAAATGTAGCTGTACTGTAAACTTTCTTATTGTTTTGCACAAAACAACTTCTGTTTTTTTTTTAAAGTTTTTTTTGTTTTCACATTGTTTATTTTGCTCAGGTTCGGCCCAGTAAAAATGTTTGGTTTTCAGTGCCTTTGATTGTATGAATTTTGAAAATGCTGTTCTGTTGCACATTTTGTAATTAAAACTGAAACTTTCAGACAACTGAGATTGGAACTTTTGTCACAACTCAAAGACAAAATGCTGTATTTAAAGAAAAATGTTTATTAAGCTTCATTATAGCAGTCTTTTAAGTACATTTGTACAGACAGTTTTGTCATGAACAACTGCGCTAATGTAGGAAGTTTCAAAACAACATACTACCTATTATTTTTTTCTTTTACACACCGGAATTCTAAGAGTTATTCATTTTCATCATCCTCCCTGGCGGACCCGTCTGCATGCTGCTGACAAATTTGTGATGGCCCACGTCCCAAGTTGTGGAGGATGCAGGCAGCCACTATGATCTTCACCACCACAACAGTTCTGGTATTCTGCACGTCACGAAGCCGTCTCCACCTGCACTTCAAACATCCGAAGGCTTGCTCCACAATCACCCTTCCACGGCTGATTTCAGCGTTACGTTGCTTGTCTGCTTCACTTAGAGCACCATTGTTCTTCAGGATGGATGGGTTTCCTGCCAGCATGGTAGGGTCCAAGACAACTCTGCAATGGGAAAACAGTGTTTATTTCAGACAGACATAAAGTTAATAATGAGCTGCAATTCTCTGTCATTTTTTCATAATTTGACTTCTTGTTTATGTGAAAAATACACATTTCAGACAGCTACTTTCAGGAAACTGTTGGAATCTGGAGAATAGTTGAATCTCTTGGAATCCTGGCAAAACAATGCAGATATGTTCCTGTCTTTGATTTATACATCTACCTTATAATGTTTTTCTAGTCTTTGATACTTTGTTTTAAAAGAAAAAATATATATTTCTCTCTTGTGTTTATTGTCTATTATTTAAGGAAATTCTACCATTGCTGTTAATCATTCTTTAGTTTGTAGCAGGTCACTTTTTTAAATGAGTTCACGAGGCTCAATGACATTTACCTGACTAAATAAAGGTTGATTGTAAAAAAACAACAACAGTACTGTAGTGTCAGGCTACAAACCAAAACTTTCTGATGGTGTTATATATCATAAAATCAATCACCTTTATTTTACCAGTTATTTTGCACGTTCGAGATCACTTTTACAAGGGTGACCTGGTCAAGTGGTCAGCAGGGTTAGCAACCGGTGTTAGCAACTTATTTATTTAGCAAAATAAAGCAACCACTGTACAGTTTCTTCAACATATCGTAAACCCCCTACATGTTTTGCTGTGCAGTGAGCGAAGACGTTTTTTTTTTTAGCTGTAAAGCCAGTTTTTCTTTTTCCCAACGAGAAAAATATATATTAAATCTATTACCTTCGGCGTTCATCTTTCTTCTTTGACATGTTCTGTGTCTGGAGTGCATATCTGGTTGTCTGGAGTGCATATCTGGTAGTCTGGAGTGCATATATGTTTATTAATTTATTATATTCCGAAACAGCAACAAAAACAATGCGTGCGTCCATCTTGTTTTACCACCAGGGTAACCGGAACGTGTTTTCAAGTGGTAGATGGGGAGATGACGTCACTGCCACTTCGTAGTTCCCAAAATACGAGGTAACTGGAATGCAGCATATCAACACACAAGGAAGACATCTGCGGCAAATCTGGACCTGGTCAGTCTGCCTGCTTAACATGATGGCTTGGTTCATGTCTCGAGAACCCAGACTTTTGGCTGAATGGATTAGATCTGGTGGATTTTTACTCAGGCACGTTCCATTGGTATGGTCATTTAATTAGGACATTTTAAAAGTGAGTTGACCGACACAGACTGAAGGTAGATGTCATTAAAGTTCTGCCTGTCCCTAAAACAATTGTCTTTACTTGAAATTTGGCTCCCTGACTGGCCTTGACAGGGGGTCTTATCTCAACACGCCTGTAGAAGTTTTGTAAACCTGATGCTCTCACCCTCCCAAACCTTCTGCTGAGGAATTCCACAGACTTTTCAGAGGAGCCCAGCTGAATAAACATTCTGTCATCATTTCAGGACTCTGGATTCACCTCTGGCTGTCCTCGGCAGCCCCCCACCCCATGAGTGTGCATAGATTTCTCCAGAGGGAACTACTGTATATGAACTGAGTGATTCTATCTGAACTCTGCAGTGCCTCTGCGGGCTGGCTTGCTCATCGCCTTTGAGTCCCCCTTCCCACCTCTGTGTAATGTCTGCGTCATCATGTACTTGTGTGCAAGATTTTTTTTTCATTACCACATTTTTGACCTTCAAGCAGAGGAAAAAATGTGTTAGGAATTTTTTTTGTCTCCAAACCCTATGTGTAATTTTTCACCACTTTTACTGTCTGTCCAACAGATCTCACTTGTAAATGAGTCTTCAAGGGTCAATTTGACTTATCTGTTTAAATAAAAGTTGAATGAATGGTTCTGTGTCTCGTCCTATGTTGTTCACGCCACCTTGGTGCTCTACAGTCCTGCGTAGATGTGGTGGATGACCTCCCGGCCGCCCGCCTGACCAGCTTTGACGTGGTGGACGTCCTCCAGGCCGCCTGCCTGACCAGGGTCGAGGTGGTGGACGGCCTCCCGGCTGCCCACTTGAACATTTTGTGCATCTTATGTGTTGTATGCCTGGTCTCTAACTTGTGTTCCCTTGTGCCCTCTGTCCTGTTTTCCCCCTCCTCCCACCCAAGTTTTATGGGACAAGGTTTTTGGGATGTCTAGGGATGTCCTTTAAGGAGGGGGTAATGTGGGGATTGTGCCTCCTAGTGGTGTGTCTCTGTCCTGCTTCTCCTCGTGCGATTCTCCCCTCTCCTACACCTGTGAGCCTGACAGGTGTTTTGTGTTTAGTCCTTGTCAGTGTTTGTGTATACAAGTATGTGTCTTGGTGTTGTTCCTTGTCTGGGCATCATCTTGTATTCATCTTGTAACCTCTCCTGAGTCCCTTCATGTTCCTACGTGTTTACTAGTTTTTATGTGAGTAAAGCTGCCACGTCAGCTCATTTATTTTGTGTTCATTAAAATTTCTTCATTTATCCACCGAGTCTCCCGAGTCCTGCCTGACCCCTTGGGTTCTGCCTTTAAAACCTCTAATTACAACACTTTCAATCTTATCAAGACACTCAAAGCAATTTACACCACAATATATGCCCTCATTTACCCATTCATACAGCACACTACTAGATCTCTACAAAGCTAAATGAACTAATCCGACTTACTATATTTAGTGTAGAAAGCTGTGAGCAAGCTGCTGATCAGACAGTCCACGGCTGAAAATGATAGACTGACATTGGTTTTTCCTAAACCAGGACAATATTAGCAGGTGCAAAAAAACAGAAAACAGAGTTCTACTTTGTATAATCAATTGTTAGGTTGATGGTCCTCTTTTTACATGTGAATACTGGTTCTGGCTAGCAGAAACTGGTTGATGAGCGCTATATGACTGAGTTTTTAGCACCTTCTCAGACTGAATAGGTCTTTTGAATTAAAGAAAAAAACATTTCAACAAAGAAGAATCTGTTCAGAAGACCTGACTTAACCTTGCTAGATTTATCTACCTGGATTATTGAACAACATCAGAAAATAAGCTGATCGTGATGCTCCTGATTTAAAAAGGTTTATTCTTGTAACATCTTGAAAAAAAACTTATATTTTTGAATTTGTTGTTAATCTGTTTTGATTGTGGTTTTGGGTATGAAGGATTTTTCCTCCCTCTCTAAAACAAACTAAAAACATTTTACCATGCCAAATAGCTTTGGTTTCATATTTGATATGTTTATGTTTTTAGAAATACTTTAATTGTTAGGAGAACACTGCTGTTAAAAAGTGCATTTTTAATGTATAATATATATACCGTATATATATATATATATATATACATATATATATATATATATATATATATATATATATATATATGTGTGTGTGTGTGTGTGTGTGTGTATGTGTGTGTATATAAATGTGTCTGTGTTTTTAAAAATATACTGTATATGTAAAAAGTACGTATGTTTATGTATATATATTTATTATTTTTAAGCAGCTATAATAAGGTGGTTGAATTTCCCTTAAGGAACATGAATGAGTGGTCATAAATTTAAAGGACAATACAAGGAATAGTCAGCACTTAATGTGACTAATCATATTTTTAAAAACTTACAGTAATACAAAGTAATGATACTCACAAAGGAGGAAACAGCAGAACAAAATGTGATGGATGTTCATGTTGAGACTCTGATGGTTTCTTGCAGCGGTTTGGGTTTGAACATTTCCTTATCTGACAGACGACTTTATCGTTTAACCCCACAGCTATACTTCCTGTTTCAGTCTTTCTTTATCTGCATTTATTTTTAACTTTATGTAGAACTTTCAGCTGAATTTATTTTGCTTACACTACAAGAGTGTCTTGAAGAGATAAAACTTGCATGGCC
Source organism: Garcialebias charrua (assembly GCA_038048925.1). NCBI lineage: Eukaryota > Metazoa > Chordata > Actinopteri > Cyprinodontiformes > Rivulidae > Garcialebias > Garcialebias charrua. Next base: position 2,887 of record JBBPBX010075458.1, on the reverse strand, counting down.
CTTCATTTTCCTTTTTTTTAAACCCCCCATAATTAAAATGCTACCAGAACCACTTTTCTCCATCTGTGTAATATCACTAAGATTAGCAACCTTATCTAAAAATGATGCCGAAAAACTGGTTCATGCAATTTTTGTCATTCAACCTTTATTCATACAGGTTAATCCCTTTGAGCCAGGAAGACTCATTTCTAAAAGAAACCTGAATATTTAACAAAGTTATGACAGGAGTAGACAACAACAGCAACAATAGACAATAAAGGATGCAGACAAGTTTGGTTTGTTTTTTACAGATGAAAAT
>JBBPBX010075457.1:0-10915 GCA_038048925.1 Garcialebias charrua | reverse complement strand
AACATAAGCATAATGAAATAATAAAAGTGTAATACTGTCCTGAGTTTTTTCATAGTAGTATAAAAAGTATATCTATAAAATAAACTGAAGGTTCTAGCATTGACATTTGCAAAGAGTGGCACAGCAGCATATGAGTTAATGTACACAGTATATGTATGAGGTAGTTGATGTTGGTATAGAGGCAAAGTGGCATATACAGTAAGGCACATAAGGCACATTTGGCATCCTTAGATAAGGCTAGTATTTATGAATTGAAATAATCTTTTCGTTGAAATATGACATCAGGGAGTTGCAAAATTCTGTGGAAACCATGTGAGAGGGTAGAGAGTTAGGAGATGAGACAGAACGGTGAAGGAGAGAGAACAATGTTTTTGAATTACCAACATTGGAACTGATGATGTCTGAGAGCTGGATTTGGCTTGAGAAATACAGTTCTTGTAATGGATGAGGTGGTTTGCATAAAGTTCCTTGTACCAGCCATCCACCCATTCATGCACACATTCATACACCGGTAGCGTTAGTCTGTCATGCAAGGCGCCAGACAGTCCTACCGGGAGCAACTCGGGGTTATGTGTCTTGCCCAGGGACACAACGACACATGGTGTGGGAACTCGGGATTCAAACCTCCAACCTTCCAATCGGGGGTCGGCTGCCACTACCACTGTGCCACAGCCGCCCCAATACAGTGTATTGAGAGAAGTAGCTGGAACATGAGTCTGTTGTGAGCAGATGTGTATGAATATAGCAGCTTAAGGTAAGGAATCAGCAGCATGGATAATCAGCAGCACAGATACAGTCAGTCACATATCACCAGTTAAAGTGGCAATACTGTAGAGTGATTCTTCTGATTAGGCATTTATGAACCTAACAGTTTCAGGGTGGAAACTGTTCCTCAGTCTAGTGTTTCTACTTAAGGCTCTGCAACCTCCTGCCTGAGGGGAGCGGGGCAAAAAATGCGTGTGATGGGTGAGTGGAGTCTTTCATGATGCAGGTGGCTCTCTTCCTGCATCTGGAGGTGTAAATGTCTGTGATGGTGGTGTAGGGGGACACCTCACCTCAGAAACACTTCATCTCCCCTCAGAAAGAGAACACCTCACCTTCTAAAGAAAACACTTCTTTAGGGAGACAACTTTTGAGCAGAGACGAGAGGAGAAACCTGCTTCTGCATTGGAACTTTTGGGAGAAAACACACACGCTCCAGAGAAAACTCCACAGAAGTCTACACTTCACACAGAGAACAAGACACAGTGAAGACACACGCTTTGGAGATGCTCCAAAGCCTACACGCTTCTCTGGATTCCAGAAAAACTCCAGAGAAGCTGTCTTGCAGTGGAAAAAGGCTTCATCTTCTGCAGTTATTCTAACGAGCAACATTTTTATCTGCTCAGGAGTTGAACGAGTGGACCTTGGCGTGACCTCTCGGATGTGGTCCACAGACTAGCCATCTTACGGTTCGGAGCCTTAAAAGGATCTTTGTGCAAAACAACAGCTCTGAGGATATTATTTTGACTAACTAGGGAACGTTTTGACTCCCCTCTGAAGAAAACGGCTTCAGCTCAAAGACTGCTCACGACAGGTGTCTCTGAAGGAATAATCACTTTCTGTAACACAGAGCAGAGAAATATGTTCTCCACATTGTAATATTTTACATGATTTCATTATAATGACTGAGAACAACAATCAAAATTCTTCATGTTCACACTTGTTAATCAAATAAAACAAACTTCACTAATGATTTGTTTTTCTTTCTTAGAAACAGAGGAAGAATAAGGTAAACATTTGTCAGACTGTAGCTGACTCTGTGTCCCTGACGAGAAGAAAAACATCAGACATTATTGAAGACAGAGGTAATTTTACAGCACACGATTCATGGTGAGTATGAAAGATGAATAAGGGTCGAGGGTCATAATTAGAGCAGTGCAGCTTCATGCTACACTCGATAATCCTTAATGAAGCTAACATAGAAAAACAGATAACTCTTCAAATTCACTTACAGAAAATGTAATTGGATAAATAATAAATAAGATATTGGATAACAAATGCTAAAATTAAAATGATTAATTGAGGTAATTACCACACTAGCCCCATTAACAAATATTTTGTTTCAAATGCCACATAGTCTTCATCAAAGCCATAATGTTTTGTATTAAAGAAAAACACAATGAAAACAATATTTTTTGTCAAACTTTCCAATATGTCACAGTACATTAACTACCTACTGAAGCTGAACATCCACTTTAAATCATTAACTTAGTTGAATAAATAAGTCACATGTGGAACCTGCAGAATGTTGGCCTTTTAAAAACTTTCACTTTAAATAATCTTATCTAGAATATTACAATCATAATTGTCTTCAATGTTCCAGTGATTTCTGAGAGTCTGCATTTTTTTTATTAGCTGGACCATAATCTAACTGTCAAATGAGTTTGTTCTTTCACTTACTAATTTGTTTAAAGCATCACAGATGTTTTGACAGCTATTTGATTCATTAACAGGTTTTCCATGTACAGTACACAGACACGTGAGTTTTTAATTTGTTTGTTGTTGGTTTGCAATGGAGGTGCTGCTGGTGGCGTGACACAACTGCTATTGACAGCTTCTTTGTTTACAGCATTAGTTGGAGAACAAGATGGCGCCCAGTGTTACAGATTCAAAGGCCAGTACTTGTTCCTTATGAGTGTCAATTGAAGCAGGAAATCAAAACTATTGTCCCATCGAGTAAATAGATATATTTTTTTAAATATCTATTTGTTTTTACAGAAAAATGTGTCTGCATGGATTCACACATTCCAGGGTGTTGGTATATGTAAGCAGGTCATGCTCTGAAATTGAAATAAATTGTTTTATTTAAAACATACAAACTTGTAAGACATTAAGGACATTTAACAGAGAGATATTTTAACTAAAATTCACATTATCAACAACAAAATAATATAACTAACTGAAGAAATCAAAGCACAATATAGAATCACAGATTATTTACAAAAGCTAGATTTAGATGTATCATAAGAATATGGAGTCTTATTCTTTCTTCAAACCTCTAACCAAACAAATCTATCTACAGAATATATGTATTATTTATGCTTTACATACATTTTTCTGAACTTTCCCCAGTTATAATATATTTTAAAAAATCAAGTTCAAGTCCCCATAATAAACGACTTCAATGTGCACACTACAGTGTAAATGATTGGAGTGTTTTTAACATGTAGACATTTAACACGTTAACATACATGACGCTGCTGTTGTGGCCAGCAGCCACTGACTGATTCATACCATACAGGTTACTCAGTGTTTTATTGTTGAGTCCAAAGTTATTTTCAGCATCTCCTTTTTTTTTTATCCAGTATTTATTTTTGTTTGTTAAGAAAAAAGCAGAACAGGCTGAGAACTGATACATAAACCTTTTCAGACTGACGGTCGTTTGCAATAAAAGTTAGCTCACAACTTGATTTACGAAGTAAAAAAGACTAAAACTCTGAACATGACAAGGAAAAGTTCTGAAGAGTGGTGCTGTACATGATTTACGCTTGACATTTCAGAGCTCAGAAATGTATAAAAATAGTTGAAAACCAGCAGAGGCTTTTAGTCATCGCAGCGGCGGTCTTTAAGAAATCTATAAGAAATAAGAAATACAATCTGACATCGAACGCATGTGTAGCTGATGGTCAAAAGTCTAACACTGCACTAAAAATATATGTTCAATCTTCAGATACCAGTTCACATTTCAAATGACTGATAAATAAACCTTCATTGAAAAAAAATACATATTTAACAGGCAAATTTTGATAAAGTCTGTACAAAATAAACTTTCTGTTGCTTTAAATTCAACCTGACACGTTCTCAAACCTTCAAATGAACTGCATGAGGATCGTTTGCGTTACTTGATGCAAATGCTTTTAACTTTGAATATCTCCACCACACGGATGCTCACTTTTCTGCTAAACACCAGAAAAGATTCTGACAGCGTCACACGAGGAGCTTTTACACTCAGTGAAGCAATGGCCTCGTTTCACTGACACTTCCTTCTAAAACGTCGTATCTGAACTGTTTTCGCCTCACAGGAAGCTGTCCTCGGTGGCGACAAAGGAGAACCCGTTGAAGGCGTTGTTGGAGCTGGTGCTGGCGTTGAACTCTGGGGTCTTACTCACTGAGTTGGGAACCATTTCCCTGGTAAACTCTGGATCAATGTGCTGAATGTCAGCTGGGCCTCTCTGAAAGAACAATCAACGTGAGCATCTGTTAAAGACAACACCTCTTAGCTGTGGGGGGAAAAAACATGTTACTTTGCTTAATTAAGGTCAAAATAGCTAAATTAATCACTAAAATGAGCTTAAGTACTAATTAAAACCTGGAAAAAGGTGCTAAAACATCCTTATTAGGTAATGAAGAAACGTGGTCAGTCAAATTTCAAGAATAACTGTGATTAGAGGTCACTTAAATGTGTGGGGAAGAACATAATGAAAGAAAACCCAGTTATCGTATCATAATGACTGACAGTGAAAAAGTCACATGGTCGGTTCGGTGAGTCCAGTCTGACTTTATTCATTGATGTATTTATCAGGAGAAGAAGAGGAGCCTCCACTGGAGTTCAAAATCTTACTTCTAAGCTACAAAGCTCTCAACAACCTACAAAGTAGCTCCATCTTATTTAACAGATCTTATTGTCCCATGTTTTCTTAACAGAGCACCTCGCTTTCAGTCTGCAGGCTTACTTGCGGTTCCCAGAGTTTCCAAAAGCAGAATGGGAGAAGATATTTCAGGCTCCTCTCTTGTGGAACCAACTTCCAGTTTCTGTCCGTATGAGGCTGACACATTGTCCAGTTTTAAGACTGAGATTAAGACTTTCCGTTTTGTTAAATCCTATAGCTAGGGTTGGCTTGTTATGCTGCTATAGACTTAGACTACTAGAGGAAAAATTGACCTCATTTCCTTAAATGAATTGTTAAAATTGAATAGTTTATTTGATATTATTTCCATTTTAACGTGATTTCTGGACCTGCCATTGTGTATCTGTTCTTCCTTCCTGTTCCTCTCAAACCCAGCCGGTCGAAGCAGATGGCCACTTGTCCTGAGCCTGGTTCTGCTAAAGGTTTCTTCCTCATGAGGGAGTTTTTCCTTTCCACTGTTGCCTTTAAGCTTGCTCAAGATGAGAGTCTGCATGTAAATTCTAAACAGTCTGCTCCTCAGATACATTGTGTTATTAACTTACTTTTTTATAAATATGAACGTTTCTGTTCAGTGCCCTGAGACGACTTCTGTTGTGACTTGGCGCTAAATAAATAAACTGAATTGAATTGAAAGAGCAGCAGATGAACTGATGTCTCCATCATGTTAGCACCACATGGGGTCAGTGTTGTGATCCTGCGTTTCTTCAGCAAAGCTCCCTCAAACAGGAGATGAGCGGAGGCAACCAGAGTTATAAACTGGAATACTGTATATTTATTTACAGAAAAAGATTTCCGCCCCCTACTGAAACAAACAAGAAGCTAAAGACTGAATTCAAATAGTGAAATGATGGTTGGAAAAATATAAGATCATTTTCAAAGATGAAATCTACCACAGAATCAAGACTTTAACCAGTGATCAAAGTACAGTAGTCTGACTTTTTTCATTCATTCAACCTTTATTTAGTCAGGTAAATCTTTTGAACCTCATGGGCTCATTTACGAAAGCGACCTGCTAAAACTAAAGAACAATGAACAGCAATGGTAGAATTTCCTTAAACAATAAACAAACAAACAATAAACAATAGAAAACAAAAGAGAGAAAAAAAAAGATTTTTTTTTTTTTTAACAAAGTATCAAAAAACTAGCAAAACATTATAAGGTAGACGTATAAAATCAAAGACAGGAACAAATCTGCATTGGTTTTTGCCAGGATTCCAACAGATTCTGAAAACCATTTAGAGAAGTCAAGGTCGAGAGCTTCAGATCTTTTTGTAAGATATTCCATGAAGCAGGAGCAGAGTAGGAGAAGGCCCTTTTTCCAAGTTCAGTCCTCACTGACGGAACACTGCAGGTAATCATGTCCTGAGAGCGCACGCTGTAGCTGCACTCACGCAAAGACATGTAGGAGGAGATGTATGAGGGCAGCAGACCAAGAAGTGATTTAAAGATGAAAATGTACCAGTGGAAGAGTCTGCGTGAGGTTAATGATGTCCAGTTAACCAGTGAATACAGGGTGCAGTGGTGGGTACGATAATCACAACCAGTTATGAATCTTAGTGCACCATGATAGACAACATCCAACATCCGCAGGGTGCTTGTAGGAGCATTCATGTAGAGAATGTCACCGTAATCAATGGAGGGAAGGAAAGTCACAGATACAAGGCGTTTCCTAACATTCAGTGTTAGACATGATCTGTTTCTGAAAAAGAAACCCAGTTTAACTTTCAGTTTCTTCACTAGGTTTTCCACGTGGAGTTTAAAAGAGAGATGTGAATCGATCAGGATACCCAGATATTTATAGGAATCAACAAACTCAATAGGGACACCATTTGAAGATAAAATCAGAGGAGGATCTGCTGGAACCGCCTTCCTATTTGAAAAAAACATCCCTTTTGTTTTATCAGCATTTAGGACAAGTTTGAGACGGAACAAATCTGACTGGATGATGTCAAAAGCGGATTGTAGTAACTGGAAAGCCTTAGCTACTGTTTTAGCTCGGCAGTAAACAACTGTATCATCAGCATAGAAATGTAAGGATGCATCAGGGATGCAGTGACCTACATTAGCTATGTAGATTGTAAAGAGGGTTGGTCCTAAAACTGAGCCTTGTGGTACACCATTTTTAACTGTTAAATAGCTGGAAGAAGTACCGTTATGTTGAACACATTGCCTCCGATTGGAAAGATAGTTAGAAAACCAACCGATGGTGTGATCAGAGAAACCGATTTCTGAGAGCTTATGACACAGGATGTTATGATCCACAGTGTCAAAAGCTTTAGACAGGTCTAAGAAAAGTGCAGCACAATAGTCCTTAGCATCCAATGCTTCAACAACATCATTCAGAACCTTCAGAGAAGCAGTTGTTGTGCTATGTTTTTTCCTGAAACCAGATTGATGGAGAGGTAAGATGTTAAATGATTCCAGGTAATTTTTGATCTGAGAGTTTATCAGTTTTTCTAGAACCTTGGCTAAGATGCAGAGGACTTTCCAGTCAGGTTGTGATAAATTATTCTTTCCTTTTTCATTTTTGAAAGAGCCAACATTCGTTGTCAGGCTGCTCTCTGCAGCCAGGACAGACCTGTTTGTGAAGTAATGTCTCTGTGAGTCAGCTGCAGAGGAAGTAACATCCAAATCTGTGTAACACGAAGCCTAACAGTGAGAGCACATAATCTTTAGTTTTTACACCCACTGTATGTAACTGATGCTGTGATGCCAGATTTCTGTAAAATGGCACACACTGATTTGGTGTTGCGCTCCGCAGAATGGAACAGCTATGGTTTGAAAAGGCCCACAGACTGGAGCAGTCTCTGTAATACTGCAAAAGCAGTATTACGATCTGTCTGTCGATCTCACAGCTCATATTTCCCTCACTCAAGCATAAAACCAAAAAGTACACATTTAATCCAGCTGAGGAACAATAATTCGCTGTTTGTTGAATTATTACACTGAAAACTTGAGAAAAATATATAAAATATAAGATTAAATGACGTGTCCAATTGGCTTAAATAAGAAATAAAAAATGCGGGAACAAATTTAATCCGTCAAAGTAGAAAAAATACACGTCACGGTCAATAAGACGCTCACGGAGAGAGAAGCAACTCACCACATTTGGGTTGTAGGGAGGAGTGATTCTCTTGTGGTAAAGATCGTCCCAGTTGATCGGAGAAAAGAAAGCGTGGTTCTTTATTTCCAGCTATGATCAAATTAAAAAGAAGAGGCGTTAATCTTCATCCTTTGCTCCTTTGACAAAAGCTTTTACGATTAATTAAACAATTTTTTGTACTTTTTATAAGATTAAACCCACAAAGTGCTTCCCAGAAGAAAAAGTAAAACAAGTAAACATTTTATATACATTTAATGAACTATTTAATACTAAAGTAGGATTTAAAACATATAATCTCACCAAGAGCAGACACGTTTTGTGTTTGGTGGTGAAAAAAGGCACTTTAAAAAAAAAAAAGACACTCACAAAGTCAGCGATGGCCCCAAGACGTCTGTGCTGGTCTTTCTGTAGAAGACCCACCAACAGAGAGCAGACCACCTCGGACCTCCCTGCAGGAAGCGGCAGGGGCTTGTGGAGGATCCCGTCATACATTTCACCAACATCACGGCTGTAGAACGGAGGCTGAGGTGGAGAAAAGTATAAAACGATAAAATGCGTAAACCGTAAACATATTTACGCTCAAATCCCTCCAAATGAAACTGGGACTGTGCTGTCCTAATTAATTTTTGTAAACAGTTTGCAGATGACTAGTTTGGACAGTTTAGATCAGACCACAATGACCATCAAAGACCCGCAACTAATCGAAAAATCAGGAACAGTAAATCCTCTTGTTGCTCAGTTAAACTTGTTAAATATGAGAAAACTAAAGTGAATACAAAAGAGCATTGTTGATTTGTGCTTTAAAGAGCACGAGTTAGCTGCTACAGTTAGTCTGCATGGTTGAAACAAAAGTAAATACAAAGTACGTTCATTTGGGTGTGACTTTTGTATAACACAATCATTGTTCCACACTTAATTTATTGTATTGATGTTTGTGGGAAAGCATGTAAAACAATCACAAAGCCTATTTTTGTAATACAGAAAAGAGCTGTAAGAATTATCACTAGAAAACATTACCGTCATCCATCAAGTACATTATTTTATCAACTGAAGTTATTGAAGTTCCATGATTTGGTAGACTATAATATTTTATCAGTTATGTATAGGGCTCAAAATAATGCATTACCTTTAAATATCCAAATGCATTTTGTTAAAAGACAAAGTTGTTATAATCTTAAGGGGACAGAGATGTTTGTAAAACCACAATTCAGAACTAGTTTGAAGGGACGTTCTACCTCAATCCAGGGAATTAGATTATGGAATGGCTTGGAGAATGTAGTTAAAAATGCCAAGTCAATGTTTACATTTAAGAAAATGATCAAAACTAAATTGTAAAAAAAAAAAAAAATATGAAGTTAATGTGTATTGTATTAGTTAGAAAATTAGAAAGAGTTATTCATTTTGTTCTGTTACTGGAAGATTATTATTGTTTGAACTGATTGTTTGAGAAAAGTGGCAGATATCATAAGATTTTTTCTTCTTTCTGCTACCTTTCATTTTTATATATTTTGTACATTATCATTTATGGGATTGTTTTGTATTGTGTTTTTTGTAAAAAGAAAAAAAAAAGAACCAATTTAATAAACATAAACATAAACCTTTAAAAAAATAAATAAAACTACACTCAAAGGAACATACCAGGCTGTAGATCATCTCATAAAGAACTGCTCCGAGGCACCACCAGTCCACTGTCCTATCATAAGGTTCTTTACGAAGAATTTCTGGTGCCAAGTACTTCAGACAGAAAACACAAGACAAAAGTAACTACCGGTACATGAAGTAAAAGAAAGAAAATGACCCACCATTTACAATTTGCTTCTACAGTTTGCATCCATTGAGATAAAAGTTACAATATCATGTCAGGTTCTGCACTTTTTTTTGTTGTTGTTGATATAACTACGGTAATCTTGATATAATTTTTTTACTCACTTCTGGAGTGCCACAGAAGGTGGAGGTGGTTCCTTCTGGTTCTACGCCCTCTTTGCACAGTCCAAAATCTGTCAGCACCACGTGGCCCTGTGCACACAAACCCCAGGCGGTCCTCAGCTGCACCAAATACGAGCAACGCGAGCGTTTACCTTGACTTACCTGCGAGTCCAAAAGAATATTTTCTGGCTTCAGATCTCTGTTGTGAAGAAGAATCAATCACTCGATCATGAACGGACCTGACTTTGATGAAATGACTTAATTTTCCAGTTAGCGTGGGTCTAACCTGTAGACGATGTTAAGCGAGTGAAGGTAGCCGATAGCGCTTGCTACCTCAGCTGCGTAAAACCTTGCCCTGGGCTCTGAGAAGCACCGCTCCCTCTGCAGGTGGAAGAACAGCTGAGGATGGATACAAAGATGAAGTTTTTTATTTTATTTATTTATTTGTTCACTTCAAATTTAAAACACACAAAAATATATTTACAAAACCATATTAAGAAGAAAAAAAACAATTTAAAATGAAAGGAAGCAGAAGAAGAAAAAATATCTCATAATATCTGCCCCTTTTTAAACAAAATCAATTCAAACAATCAATTTAAAACAATAATTATCCATGAACCAATTTTGTAACTTATTACAATACACAAATATATGGTACTTATAATTTTCACCATTTAAATATATTTTTCCAAGAGTTCACTCTTAATCATTCTCTTGAATATAAACACAGACTTAGCCTTTTTGACATTATTATCCAAACCATTCCACTATGCCCTGTATTAAAGTAGACCTACTCCTAAAACTTGTTCTAAAACGTGGTTTAACAAAAATGTCAGTTCCCTTGAGGTTATAACTGCTTTTCCCTCTTTACAAAATGTTTTTGAATATTCGGAGGTAGTGTTTGATTCTGTGCTTTATACATTAATAAAAGAATATTATATTCCACCAGATCATAGAACTTCAATAGTTTCATTTTAGAAAACAATATATTAGATGGATGACAGTAATGCACTCTTGTTATGATTCTTATAGCTCTTTTCTGTAAGATAATAATAGGCTTTGTTATAGTTCTACGGCTGTTCCCCAAACATCAACACAGTAATTCAAATGTGGTACAATTATTGCATTATACAGCAAATGACAAGGCTTTATCATTCAATAAGTCTTTCACTCTGTATAATACAGCCGTGGATTTAGATATTTTTGTTTTAACAGA
>JBBPBX010075456.1:5428-17340 GCA_038048925.1 Garcialebias charrua | reverse complement strand
TGAACTGTCTCTGATGGGGCATTTTCAAATGGACTAGTTCACCAACACAACCCTTCTGATATTTGATAAACAAGAAGCCTTTTGAGGATTTTTAAAAATAATATCTAGTTATGAAAAAACAAAATTTTATAGGTGAAAATATATAAATATTTGGATGTTACTTCCATCCATCCATCCATCTTCTTCCGCTTATCCGGGGTCGGGTCGCGGGGGTAGCAGCCTAAGTAGGGAGGCCCAGACTTCCCTCTCCCCAGCCACTTGGAGCAGTTCCTCCGGGGGAATCCCAAGGCGTTCCCAGGCCAGCCGAGAAACATAGTCCCTCCAGCGCGTCCTGGGTCTTCCTCTGGGTCTCCTCCCGGTGGGACGTGCCCGGAACACCTCACCAGGGAGGCGTCCAGGAGGCATCCTAACCAGATGCCCGAGCCACCTCAACTGGCTCCTCTCGATGTGGAGAAGCAGCGGCTCTACTCCGAGTCCCTCCCGGATGACTGAGCTTCTCACCCTATCTCTAAGGGAGAGTCCAGCCACCCTGCGGAGAAAACTCATTTCAGCCGCTTGTATCCGAGATCTTGTTCTTTCGGTCACAACCCAAAGCTCATGACCATAGATGAGGGTGGGAACGTAGATCGATCGGTAAATTGAGAGCTTAGTGCTTGGATGTTACTTGCAAAATAAAAAGTTAACGACAGTGAATTAAATTATCACAAAAAGTGTTCTGTTATTGTTAAATACCTCAAAATAGCATCACAAAAATAAGCTGGCCTCCTGATTTTTAGAAGATTTTACTATTTTTCCCCAACATAGAATATGAAATAAGACGATCTGTTTAATACCTTGTTTTTAGCCTAAGTTGAATAAAAGTAGCAGCTAGCTTTGCTAACAAAGTTCATAAATTCTTATTGAAGATATCAATACTTTACCTATTTATGAACATAAGTTAGTGTAACTTTATATGAGACTGTAGATGGGCTGGTTTGTTGCTCTGTTTTTCTTCAAACAAATCTTGTTGGCTAATTTTCTGGATTTCCTGTTAGCCATTGCGCTAAGTTAACCAGCTAGCTTGGCTAACAAAGTTCAGAAATGCTTACCGGTACTTGGGAAAAACAAAACACCTTTTTCCTATTTAAGAGCATATATCCATCCATCCATCCATCTTCTTCCGCTTATCCGGGGTCGGGTCGCGGGGGTAGCAGCCTAAGTAGGGAGGCCCAGACTTCCCTCTCCCCAGCCACTTGGAGCAGCTCCTCCGGGGGAATCCCAAGGCGTTCCCAGGCCAGCCGAGAAACATAGTCCCTCCAGCGCGTCCTGGGTCTTCCTCTGGGTCTCCTCCCGGTGGGACGTGCCCGGAACACCTCACCAGGGAGGCGTCCAGGAGGCATCCTAACCAGATGCCCGAGCCACCTCAACTGGCTCCTCTCGATGTGGAGAAGCAGCGGCTCTACTCCGAGTCCCTCCCGGATGACTGAGCTTCTCACCCTATCTCTAAGGGAGAGTCCAGCCACCCTGCGGAGAAAACTCATTTCAGCCGCTTGTATCCGAGATCTTGTTCTTTCGGTCATAACCCAAAGCTCATGACCATAGATGAGGGTGGGAACGTAGATCGATCGGTAAATTGAGAGCTTTGCCTTTTGACTCAGCTCTCTCTTCACCACGACAGACCGGTACAGCGCCCGCTTCACTGCGGACGCTGCACCTATCCGCCTATCGATCTCACGCTCCAGTTTTCCCTCATTCGTGAACAAGATCCCGAGATACTTAAACTCCTCCACTTGGGGCAGGACCTCCTCCCCGACCCGGAGAGGGCATGCTACCCTTTTCCGGCTCAAGACCATGGCCTCGGATTTGGAGGAACTGATCCTCATCCCGGCCGCATCACACTCGGCTGCAAACCGCTCCAGTGAAAGTTGTAAATCACGAACTGATGAAGCCAGTAGGACCACATCATCTGCAAAAAACAGAGAAGCGATTCTAAGGTCACCAAAACGGATCCTCTCAACACCTTGGCTGCGCCTAGAAATTCTGTCCATAAAAGTTATGAACAGAATCGGTGACAAAGGGCAACCTTGGCGGAGTCCAACTCTCACCGGAAACGAGCCTGACTTACTGCCGGCAATGCGGACCAAGCTCTGACACCGGTCGTACAGGGACCTAACAGCCCTTATCAAAGGGCCTGGTACCCCATACTCCCGGAGTACCCCCCACAGAACCCCCCGAGGGACGCGGTCGAATGCCTTCTCCAAGTCCACAAAGCACATGTAAACTGGTTGGGCAAACTCCCACGCACCCTCCAGGACCCTGCTGAGGGTGTAGAGCTGGTCCAGTGTTCCACGACCAGGACGAAAACCACACTGCTCCTCCTGAATCCGAGGTTCGACTATCCGACGGACCCTCCTCTCCAGAACCCCTGAATAGACCTTACCAGGGAGGCTTAAGAGTGTGATCCCCCTATAGTTGGAACACACCCTACGGTCCCCCTTTTTAAATAGGGGAACCACCACCCCAGTCTGCCAATCCAAGGGAACTGCCCCCGATGTCCACGCGATATTGCAGAGTCGCGTAAGCCAACACAACCCTACAACATCCAGAGCCCTAAGGAACTCCGGGCGAATCTCATCCACCCCCGGAGCCTTGCCACCGCGGAGCTTTTTAACCACCTCGGCGACCTCAGCACCAGAGATCGGAGAACCCGACCCAAAGTCCCCAGGCTCTGCTTCCTCAGTGGAAGACGTGCCAGTAGGATTGAGGAGGTCTTCGAAGTATTCCGCCCACCGACTCACAACATCCCGAGTTGAGGTCAGTAGCACGCCACCTCCACCATAAATGGTGTTGGTCTCGTACCTCTTTCCCCCCCTGAGACGCCGGATGGTGGACCAGAATCGCCTCGAAGCCGTACGGAAGTCATTCTCCATGGCCTCTCCGAACTCCTCCCACGCCCGAGTTTTTGCCTCAGCAACCACCCGAGCCGCATGCCGCTTGGACTGCCGGTACCTATCAGCTGCTTCCGGGGTCCCACAAGCCAAAAAGGCCCAATAGGACTCCTTCTTCAGCCTGACAGCATCCCTCACTGCCGGTGTCCACCACCGGGTTCGAGGGTTGCCACCACGACAGGCACCAACAACCTTGCGGCCACAGCTCCGATAAGCTGCCTCGACAATAGAGGCGCGGAACACGGCCCACTCGGACTCCATGTCCCCCGCCTCCCTTGGAACGTGTTCAAAGCTCTCCCGGAGGTGGGAGTTAAAGCTCCGTCTTACGGGAGACTCTGCCAGACGTTCCCAGCAGACCCTCACAATACGTTTGGGTCTGCCAGGTCTGACCGGCATCCTCCCCCACCATCGGAGCCAACTCACCACCAGGTAGTGGTCAGTTGACAGCTCCGCCCCTCTCCTCACCCGAGTGTCCAAGACATGCGGCCGCAGATCAGATGAGACGACAACAAAGTCGATCATCGAACTGCGACCTAGGGTGTCCTGGTGCCAAGAGCACATATGGACACCCTTATGCCTGAACATGGTGTTCGTTATGGACAATCCATGACGAGCACAGAAGTCCAACAACAGAACACCACTCTGGTTCAGATCAGGGGGGCCGTTCCTCCCAACCACACCCCTCCAGGTCTCACTGTCATTGCCCACGTGAGCGTTGAAGTCCCCCAGTAGAACAAGGGAGTCCCCAGGAGGCGCACTCTCCAATACCCCCTCCAAGGACTCCAAAAAGGGTGGGTAGTCTGAGCTGCCGTTTGGTGCATAGGCACAAACAACAGTCAGAGCCCGTCCCCCCACACGTAGGCGAAGGGAGGCTACCCTCTCGTTCACCGGGGTGAACCCCAACGTACAGGCACCAAGATGGGGGGCAACCAGTATGCCCACTCCTGCTCGGCGCCTCTCACCAGGGGCAACTCCAGAGTGGAAGAGTGTCCAACCCCTCTCAAGGAAACTGGTTCCAGAGCCAGAGCCATGCGTTGAGGTGAGTCCGACTATTTCTAGTCGGAACCTCTCAACCTCACACACTAGCTCAGGCTCCTTCCCCACCAGAGAGGTGACATTCCATGTCCCAATGGCCAGCTTCTGTAGCCGAGGATCAGACCGCCAGGGTCCCCGCCCTCGGCCACCACCCATCTAAGAGCATATAAATTTCATAAATTACAGTAACTTTACATTAAACTGTAGAGGAGATGGTTGGTTGGTTTAGTTATTTGCCTTCTTTTTTTTCCTGCTGGCTAAGCTAACCAGCTAGCAGCTAGGAAAGTATTACTCAGATACTGATTACGGTATGTACCGGTACAACTAGGGTTAAGTACCGTAAATAAAATCTCAACAATCTTGACAAAAACAACAGTTTTGACAGGAAAATTGAAACATTAATTTTGTGACCATGTAAAAGCATTTATCCAGCTTGTGGAAAAAATATGTACGGTATTTGTAGTTCACTGAGTTTAGATGAAATGCATGAGCGACCGAACCTGATGAGCTTATTATTAACACATTATCAGGCTGAATAATTTAGGTGCAATTCTGAATATTTGGAGGAACTTACAAAGAGCTGACGTAATAGAAATGTTGCAGATGTGTTATTCCTATTTCCTAATATGATTAAGAAAGACCACAAAGTTTTCATATTTTCTTACATGATTGCATTTTTCATGTATTTGCACTTGTTTTTCTTAGTATTATGCTGTGTTTGTAGTGGTGGAGAGGCTTGACTAATTTACTCTGATCCAAAGTGTCCCATGACCCTTGACCCCTGTGCCAGGCACGGCTACGCTCGTTGGCAGGACATCCAGAACGAGCCGCAGTTCGCCATCATCAACGAGCCTTTCAAGTCTCAGGCGAACAAAGGCAACTTCCTGGAGATGAAGAACAAGTTTCTGGCTCGGCGCTTCAAGGTGGAACTCGCTTTTCTGCTTTTACAATTTGAAGATTTACAACTTTGATTCCCACTCAAGTTCCGTTCGCTTGTTTTTTTCTCAACTTCACCAAAGAAGCTCCAGTCCCTGAGTGTTTTATTGTGTTTCTCAGACCTGCTGGTTTCTGGTGGTAAAAAATAAATAAAAAAATCAAGGAGTTTAGCATCACCTGACTCGTGTCCCTAGACCCACATATTGTCTGAAGCGTATTGCTGACCGCTGCACTTCTGGAGGAGCTCTCATCCTGTTTTTGAGCAGCTCACATGTTTCCGATCCGTCCCTCAACATCCTCATTTACTGTATCTCCCACTCGTCGTGGTTTTTTTCTCCACCCCTGACATGAACAGGACCCATGGTGGTGAACAGCTAGATTTCTTGCAAATGCCTTTCTTTAGTGTGTTTAGTTGTAAATGGTTGTGCAACATGACTCCCACTTTTTGCAACAATTTTACCATAAATAGTTTTTTTTTTTTTCTGGACACATCTGATTCATACTTTAAGTGTGATTTTCTCATCAAGTCTGTGTAATGCAGTTGTTATGCAAACACCAGTTGCTGAAAAGCGGCTTTTGCTGGTTGTTTGCTTCTGACACAGTCGGTGACTTCAGCTGTGCAGACGAGGAGCTGAACTGAAAATTCAAGGCCAACCTTGAAAGAATGCTCGTTATTTATTTACTGCTTTTCATGTCAGAGTTTGAAACAAAAGATCGTTTTATATTGAGGAGTAGCCGTTTTAGTCGAAGCTTGTTAATAATGTTGTGTGATGTTGCAGGGTATTGTGGGAAAAATAATCAGATCAACTTTGTTCAGCCTAATTCAACAACAATGTGCTCTCTCCACTTCCTTGTAATTTCAGCTTCTTTCTGCAGTTGTAGCTGCTTTTTTTTTTGCTGGTTTCAGCTTTTTCTAGATACTTTCCACTTTTTGTGCTCATTTCTGCGTCTTTCAGCCTTGGGCAAACATGTTCTTTCTACTTTCTTCTGCCTTTTTTTTTTATCTTGTTCTACATTTTCTGCTACTTTTTAATAATTTTGACAAATTTCAGCTGTTTTCAGATGAATTCAAGTTTTTTGTGTTAAGTTCTGCTACTTTCAGCCTAACTAACTTATTTCTGCTAATTTCAGCTTGTTATGCTCCTTTCAGCTTTTTTCTACTACAGGTAGTTAGTTTTTTCCTGCTAGTTCAGCTCCTTTTAACTGGTTTGTGCTAATTAGCTTTTTCAGCTAATTCCACATTTTTGCACTCATTTCAGCTCATTCTACTTCCTCCTGCTAGTTTAAGCTTCTTTCTGTCTTTTCAGCTATTTTTTCTCCTAATTTCAGCATTTTTTAGCTAATTTCCTCATTTTTGTTCTTGTTTCCACCTATTTAAACCTAATTCAGCAAATATGTGCTCTTTCTGCTTTCTTCTACTAAAGTAGGCTTAAGCTTACATTTCAGCTACTTTTCAGCTAATTTCAGTTGTTTTTCAGCAAGTTCTTCTGTAATAAGCATTCAGACTGCATTTTCGCAGGAAATGCAGTTTCTCTAGTATTGGTAAAATTAACTGTCGGCTAGGCCTGTCACGATAATCAATAAATCAATTAATTGCATGATAAGTGAAAATAATCAACCTCATTTTCACTTATCGGCTTTATCATTTCTTCATGTCTCTCTCTTTCTACGGAAGACAATGGATGACAAAAGGCTCAACGCCGGTGTTCTTCACTGACCCGTCCCTTTCTCTTTTCTCTTTAAAATCTGCTTTAACTGTTCAAGATCGCGTTTTTGGATTTTTGAAAAACTAAGCTACGAGCTAAGCTAACAGGCCGACCTCGGGATAAAACCCCCGTCTTGTCGAAGCTCCAAAATTCACAGTTGAAACTTGTGCCTTTGTGTAAAAAGTTGTCTTTCTCTGCAAAAAGAAGCTAAGAACTTGTTTACGGATTTTTTTAAATTAAAAGCTTTGTGTAAAAAATGCTGTGCTAAAGAGCTCCAACAACCGAGCGTCCGAAAAAAAGGAAGGAGAGACAGCCCATGTCACGTCAAGAGGCCTGCCTCCCATTTTTCTTAAAGAGACACGCTGCTCACTCCCTCACTATCCATCTTTCAGTTCAAACAGTCTTATACTGCCATCTGGTGGTCAAAAGGGTACTACACTCAAAACAAATTTACAATTTCTTCTTAAATTTGACACTAATTATTGTCAAATTTCAAAGTATTATCATTTATCACAATAATTTCTGAGACAATTAATCGCCCAGCAACATTTGTTATCGTGACAGGCTTACTGCCGGCCATCTTAAGCTAGATTGACTTGGAAGAGATGTAGATGTTTATCCGGGTATTATTCACCGAGTTTGTTTAAAGTCTGCCTAGGTGTTCATGGGATATTTTGCTAACAGATATTAACACATTTTGCCAGTGGGCGATAATAAGTGTATAACTTCCGAGTGGAAGTTTTAGGCAGGAAATAAAACCCATAAGAGCAACTTACAGAGTCAGTTAAATATTTCAGAGCACATTTAGTAAAAACCTCTTCTAAAAGCTTTCAGAACTTTTATTTTTGTGTCCAGCTTATTAAATAAATCTCTGTTTAGTAGCTTTTATTTTAGTGTTTCGTCTGAATGTTACTCATGTAAACAACTGAGCAACCCTTTAGTAGAAACTATAAAAACAAAATGTAAATATTTTTCTTTGGTTGTGTCTTTCAGCTGTTGGAGCAGGCGCTGGTCATAGAGGAGCAGCTTCGGCGAGCAGCCTACCTAAACATGACCCAGGACCCGAGCCACCCGGCCATGGCGCTCAACGCTCGCTTCACAGAAGTGGAGTGCCTGGCGGAGTCGCACCAGCACCTCAGCAAGGAGTCGCTGGCAGGAAACAAGCCAGCCAACGCTGTCCTGCACAAAGGTGAGCAACGACAGGACCGCTCCAGCAATTGTATTTGAAAAACAGGAAACTGTTGGAATAAAAACTCAAACATTTGTTCTCATGTAAAAGAAAGTAATGTCTGAGAAAGTGAAGATGTGCAGCTGGGTTTAGAGAGAAAAGTAGAACGAGTATCGTGACGGATAGAAGTTGTGCAATCTTTCCTGCTGCATCGACCGTTTGTGGTTGACTGACTTCGGTAAAGACGAGCGGAAAAGCTTTCCCAGCCTCAGGTGATGGCTCCAAATATTTTCTCACAGGCTCTCCAGTCTGTGTTTATAGTCTGCTGCTAGAAGAAAAACAACACCAAGAACAACAACAAGAAATTCAATTCAATTCAGTTTATTTCTATAGCACCAAGTCACAACAGAAGTCGTCTCAGGGCACTGAACAGAAACATTCATATATATAAAATAACAATTTAACATTATTTATCTGAGGAGCAGACTGCTTTGAGTTTAACTTCATCGCAGAACTCTCATCTTGAGCATGAAGGTGACAGTGGAAAGGAAAAACTCCCTCATGAGGAAGAAACCTTTAGCAGAACCAGGCTCAGGACAAGAGTCCATCTGCTTCGACTGGCTGGGTTTGAGAGGAACAGATACACAATGGCAGGTCAAGAATCACGTGTTAAAATAGAAAAAGTATCAAATGAAAACTATTAAATGTTATTGATTAATTTATGGAAACGAGGTCAGTTTGTCGTAGCCTAAAGCAGTATACAAGCCAACCCTAACTATAGGATTTGTGAAAAAGGAAAGTCTTCAAACTGGACAATGTGTCAGCCTCACGGACAGAAACTGGAAGTTGGTTCCACAAGAGAGGAGCCTGAGAACTGGAAGATCTTCCTCCCATTCTGCTTTTAGAAACTCTAGGAACCACAAGTAAACCTGCAGTCTGAGAGTGAAGTGCTCTGTTAGGAAATGATGGAACAATAAGATCTCTAATATAAGATGGAGCTAGGTTGTTGAGAGCTTTGTAGGTTAGAAGTAAGATTTTGAATTCAATTCTGGAGTTGACAGGGAGCCAGTGGAGAGAAGATAAAACTGGACAGATATGATCTCTCCTACTAACTCCAGTTAAGACTCTGGCAGCAACATTTTGGATAAACTGAAGATGTTTTAAAGAAATATTTGGACACCCAGATAATAAAACATTACAATAGTCCAGCCTAGACGTGACAAATGCATGAACCAGTTTTTCTGCATAATTTTTAGATAAACTGTTTCTAATTTTAGTGATATTACGCAGGTGGAAGAAGGCGGTTCTAGTAACGTTTTTAATGTGGGGGATAAAAGACATGATCAAAAATAACACAAAGGTTTTTAACATAAGTGCTGGAGGCCAGATTAATGCCATCCAAGGAGGCTGAAAGACTGAAAAATATATTCCTAAGACAAAAAACCAAAACCTCAGTCTTGTCTGAGTTTAAAAGCAGAAAATTTAAGAGTCTGAGCTCAGTGGGTCATTTCATGAGTGGATGGAAAGCTCAAACAGTGAAGAAGAGAAGTTCCGATCTGTAAAGCATGACCGTTCTGCTGCATGTCAACATCAACGTATAAAGACAATAAAGTAGCAAAGCTGATAAATAAGATTATTTGAATAAGAACAAACTTTTCTAACTTGTTTTTTGCATCTTCGCTACATACAGCTGCAGCTGAGTTTCAAATATTGCAGTAAATTTTACATTGACACTTAAATCTTCTGAACTGGGGGATCTGTGGAGAAGTTATGAGCAGTTAATATCTTACCTGTTGTAGATAGCTCTTTGAACCACATCGGCTCAGAGAAATAGTTTAATTCTAACCAGAATGATGAGCTAATGGCTAGTCTGATCAAAGAGGATGGCTGTTGTGCCAAAACAACTCCAGCTTCATGGTGGTTTAAGCGAGAACTGTTGTGTGAACTTTTGTTTCACTATTTCACATTATGTGGAATCCTGTGGGTGTTTATTAGGGGTGCAGGAAAAAAAATCTATTTTTAAAAGAATCTAGATTCTTAGTCCTGGCGATTCAGAATCGATTCTAAAAGCCCCAAAATCGGTTTATTTTATTTATTTATTTTTTACATTAAAACCCAAAAGATAAAGAAAATAAAAGTATAAAACCATATCTCATAGTATATGAAAGAATACATAAAATGAAAGGTGGCAGAAAGAAGAAGAAATCTTATTTTATCTGCCCCTTTTTTCAAAAACAAAACAAGTTCAAACAATCAATTCAAACAATAATCTTCTATAAGTAACAGAGCAAAAAGCTAAACTAATACTGGTTATTTAAGTTACATAATTTAATGCATTCCTGTATTATTCGTTCCTATTTTTTGGTATAAATATCAAACGATACAAAAAATTTGATACAATAAGGAACCTAAAATTATTATTTCAAATAAATGTTCCATTTGTTTACATTGTTGTTTAATGTTTTCAGTTTAAAATTATTGTTTTAAATAAATGTTCCATTTGTTTACATTGTTGTTTATTCTTTTCAGCTTGTCAGTTACAAAACTGAAACTAAATTTACGACAATTTTAATTAAAAAAATCGTTTCTGAATGGAAAATTCGATTTTGAATCGAATCGTGACACCAAAAATCGAAATCGAATCGATTCTCCAGACACTGAGAGATTTGCACCCTTAATGTTTATCATGCACATGTAGCAGCGACAGCTAGCTTTAGCAGTTCAAGTGCAGCCTGGAGCACTTTTTGTAGGAACATAGTAAGATTTCTGTAAAACAGAAAAAACAGTGTAATACAACAGTGAGAGCAGTGAACAGGTTGGTAAAGCAGCATTCACATGAATGTTGTTTGTCTGATTATAGTTTGGTTAATAACAATAATAATACTTTACATTTATAACTCGCTTTACGTGTTTAAAGAAAATCTTCAACTGCTACAAATAAATAAACCAAATATCCAAGGCAGCAACGATCCAATCGGACTAGATGATTTCTGTCAGTCCAGTCACAAATACATTATTTTTTTCGTAACAAGGTCGTTCAAACAGCCATCTACAGCAGGTAAGATACTGCTTGTTAATAACATTTCCACTGAATCAAACTTCAGACAGTCTGAGCTGTCCTTTTAAACTAAATGGTTTAGATTTTATTTCTAAAACTTCTATGTAAAATATCTGCACTGCAAGCTTCAAAAAGAAGCCACTTCGTCTTCAACTGATCAGATTTGTCTCGTTTACGGTTTTAAATAATAACACCTCCCACCCACCGCGTGTTTCCTTCCTGTCGCCCCCTCATCGCAGTGTTGAACCAGTTGGAGGAGCTGCTGAGCGACATGAAGGCCGACGTGACTCGACTGCCCGCCACGCTCTCCAGAGTCCCGCCCATCGCCGCCCGCCTGCAGATGTCCGAGAGGAGCATCCTCAGCCGACTCGCCAGCAAGGGCACCGAGATGCACACACCCCAAGTTAGTGCACGCACACCAAAACAGCAGACACAGTGACAAGCTGAAAAGCTGCTGGAGCTGCCAGTGGTAAAGTAATAGATGGAGGACGTCCAATAAAAACGCACAGGCTTGTAAATCGTTACAAAACTGTGACTTAACGACCCGACTACATTTTTCATCTTATATAAACATCCATCCATTATCTTTGGATATTATCCATTATCTGTTATCTAACTCCACCCAGCCGGGATTTGAACCAGCAATCTTGTGTTGCCGTCTTATATAACTATAAATAGTTTTTTTTTTTTTTTTATCCTAGTGTCTTCTGTTAAAAAATTTAAAAAAATTTATTAAAAGGATTTCTGGATAGGTGGAAGAATAGACCTTATTTGATAAACATTTACTTTTTACTAGACTGTAAAAGTACTGTAGGCTGTATAGTTTGTATAATTTTTGGCTGTTTTATTTATGCTGCAAGCACTCTGGGTAAATGATCTAGAAGGGTTGCTGCAGTACAAGCTCTATTACCATACCATTTTATTTATAGAGCACTTAAAACAACGACAAGGCCAACCAAAGTGCTGTACAAACAAACAAGATTATTCAGCTTGAATGTTAATTTTGGACGTGATGTTCAGCTCTTTAATTTGAAGAGAAGCGCGATGACAGAGAGGGAAATATAGAAATAACTCAGCTTTCA
>JBBPBX010075455.1:0-11433 GCA_038048925.1 Garcialebias charrua | reverse complement strand
CTTTTAAACTCCACGTGGAAAACCTAGTAAACTGAAAACTGGGTTTCTTTTTCAGAAACAGATCATGTCTAACACTGAATGTTAGGAAACGCCTTGTATCTGTGACTTTCCTTCCCTCCATTGATTACGGTGACATTCTCTACATGAATGCTCCTACAAGCACCCTGCGGATGTTGGATGTTGTCTATCATGGTGCACTAAGATTCATAACTGGTTGTGATTATCGTACCCACCACTGCACCCTGTATTCACTGGTTAACTGGACATCATTAACCTCACGCAGACTCTTCCACTGGTACATTTTCATCTTCAAATCACTTCTTGGTCTGCTGCCCTCATACATCTCCTCCTACATGTCTTTGCGTGAGTGCAGCTACAGTGCGCTCTCAGGACATGATTACCTGCAGTGTTCCGTCAGTGAGGACTGAACTTGGAAAAAGGGCCTTCTCCTACTCCGCTCCTGCTTTGGAATATCTTACAAAAAGATCTGAAGCTCTCGACCTTGACTTCTCTAAATGGTTTTCAGAATCTGTTGGAATCCTGGCAAAAACCAATGCAGATTTGTTCCTGTCTTTGATTTTATACGTCTACCTTATAATGTTTTGCTAGTTTTTTGATACTTTGTTAAAAAAAAAAATCTTTCTTTTGTTTTTTTCTCTCTTTTGTTTTCTATTGTTTATTGTTTGTTTGTTTATTGTTTAAGGAAATTCTACCACTGCTGTTCATTGTTCTTTAGTTTTAGCAGGTCGCTTTCGTAAATGAGCCCATGAGGTTAAAAAGATTTACCTGACTAAATAAAGGTTGAATGAATGAAAATATATATATTATTTTTATTTTGAATTTGAATTTTATCATTTCATTTTTAGATAATTTTTTTTATGTCTTCAAGGTAATACGGTGAGTGCTGTGAGTGGTGGGGTGATGCCCTAGTGCCCTCTATTGGCTAGCCTCCACTGTTTGCGCTACCTTTAGCTTCCATATCAACTTTTGATACTTTTAGCTAGTGCTCTGCTTCTTTTAGCTATATCGACTCATTTTCAGCTTTGTCAGCATATTTCAGAAAAGTCATTCAGACCTCCCCATTCAATCAGTATTTTCACAGAAAATATTTTTTTTTAACTCAAGAAGTACAAACTAAGAGAACAATCGAAAACAAATGAGCTGGTTTGAAGTAAAGCCCCTCCCTGGGCTGCCACCTTACCGTGGTGGAGGGGTTTGAGTGTCCCAATGATCCTAGGAGCTATGCTGTCAGGGGCTTTATGCCCCTAGTAGGGTCACCCAAGGCAGACAGGTCCTAGGTGAGGGACGAGACAAAGCGCAGCCCACAAGACCCCTTATGATGAATAATATAAATGGAAACAATGTTCCCTCGCCCGGACGCGGGTCACCGGGGCCCCACTCTGGAGCCAGGCCCGGAGGAGGGGCACGTTGGCGAGCGCCTGGTGGCCGGGCTTTCACCCATGGAGCTCGGCCGGGCACAGCCCGAAGAGGAGACGTGGGTCCCCCTTCCCATGGGCTCACCACCTGTGGGAGGGGCCAAAGGGGTCGGGTGCATTGTGGAATGGGTGGTGGCCGAGGGCGGGGACCCTGGCGGTCTGATACTCGGCTACAGAAGCTGGCCATTGGGACATGGAATGTCACCTCTCTGGTGGGGAAGGAGCCTGAGCTAGTGTGTGAGGTTGAGAGGTTCCGGCTAGAAATAGTCGGACTCACCTCAACGCATGGCTCTGGCTCTGGAACCAGTTTCCTTGAGAGGGGTTGGACACTCTTCCACTCTGGAGTTGCCCCTGGTGAGAGGCGCCGAGCAGGAGTGGGCATACTTGTTGCCCCCCATCTTGGTGCCTGTACGTTGGGGTTCACCCCGGTGAACGAGAGGGTAGCCTCCCTTCGCCTACGTGTGGGGGGACGGGCTCTGACTGTTGTTTGTGCCTATGCGCCGAACGGCAGCGCAGATTACCCACCCTTTTTGGAGTCCTTGGAGGGGGTATTGGAGGGTGCGCCTCCTGGGGACTCCCTTGTTCTGCTGGGGGACTTCAACGCTCACGTGGGCAATGACAGTGAGACCTGGAGGGGTGTGGTTGGGAGGAACGGCCCCCCTGATCTGAACCCGAGTGGTGTTCTGTTGTTGGACTTCTGTGCTCGTCATGGATTGTCCATAACAAACACCATGTTCAGGCATAAGGGTGTCCATATGTGCTCTTGGCACCAGGACACCCTAGGTCGTAGTTCAATGATCGACTTTGTTGTCGTCTCATCTGATCTGCGGCCGCATGTCCTGGACACTCGGGTGAAGAGAGGGGCGGAGCTGTCAACTGACCACTACCTGGTGGTGAGTTGGCTCCGATGGTGGGGGAGGATGCCGGTCAGACCTGGCAGACCCAAACGTATTGTGAGGGTCTGCTGGGAACGTCTGGCAGAGTCTCCCGTAAGACGGAGCTTTAACTCCCACCTCCGGGAGAGCTTTGAACACGTTCCGAGGGAGGCGGGGGACATTGAGCCCGAGTGGGCCATGTTTCGCGCCTCTATTGTCGAGGCAGCTTATCGGAGTTGTGGCCGCAAGGTTGTTGGTGCCTGTCGTGGTGGCAACCCTCGAACCCGGTGGTGGACACCGGCGGTGAGGGATGCTGTCAAGCTGAAGAAGGAGTCCTATTGGGCCTTTTTGGCCTGTGGGACCCCGGAAGCAGCAGATAGGTACCGGCAGTCCAAGCGGCATGCGGCTCGGGTGGTTGCTGAGGCAAAAACTCGGGCGTGGGAGGAGTTCGGAGAGGCCATGGAGAATGACTTCCGTACGGCTTCGAGGCGATTCTGGTCCACCATCCGGCGTCTCAGGGGGGGAAAGCGGTACGCGACCAACACCATTTATGGTGGGGATGGCGTGCTGTTGACCTCAACTCGGGATGTTGTGAGTCGGTGGGCGGAATACTTCGAAGACCTCCTCAATCCTACTGGCACGTCTTCCACTGAGGAAGCGGAGCCTGGGGACTTTGGGTCGGGCTCTCCAATCTCTGGTGCTGAGGTCGCCAAGGTGGTTAAAAAGCTCCGCGGTGGCAAGGCTCCGGGGGTGGATGAGATTCGTCCTGAGTTCCTTAGGGCTCTGGATGTTGTGGGGTTGTGTTGGCTTACGCGACTCTGCAATATCGCGTGGACATCGGGGGCAGTTCCCTTGGATTGGCAGACTGGGGTGGTGGTTCCCCTATTCAAAAAGGGGGACCGTAGGGTGTGTTCCAACTATAGAGGGATCACACTCTTAAGCCTCCCTGGTAAGGTCTATTCAGGGGTTCTGGAGAGGAGGGTCCGTCGGATAGTCGAACCTCGGATTCAGGAGGAGCAGTGTGGTTTTCGTCCTGGTCGTGGAACACTAGACCAGCTCTACACCCTCAACAGGGTCCTGGAGGGTGCGTGGGAGTTTGCCCAACCAGTTTACATGTGCTTTGTAGACTTGGAAAAGGCATTCGACCGCGTCCCTCGGGGGGTTCTGTGGCGGGTACTCCGGGAGTATGGGGTACCAGGCCCTTTGATATGGGCTGTTAGGTCCCTGTACGACCGGTGTCAGAGCTTGGTCCGCATCGCTGGCAGTAAGTCAGGCTCGTTTCCGGTGAGAGTTGGACTCCGCCAAGGTTGCCCTTTGTCACCGATTCTGTTTATAACTTTTATGGACAGAATTTCTAGGCGCAGCCAAGGTGTTGAGAGGATCCGTTTTGGTGGCCTTAGAATCGCTTCTCTGTTTTTTGCAGATGATGTGGTCCTATTGGCTTCATCAGCTCGTGATCTACAGCTTTCGCTGGAGCGGTTTGCAGCTGAATGTGATGCGGCCGGGATGAGGATCAGTTCCTCCAAATCCGAGGCCATGGTCTTGAGCCGGAAAAGGGTAGCGTGCCCTCTCCGGGTCGGGGAGGAGGTCCTTACCCAAGTGGAGGAGTTTAAGTATCTCGGGATCTTGTTCACGAATGAGGGAAAACTGGAGCGTGAGATCGATAGGCGGATAGGTGCAGCGTCCGCAGTGAAGCGGGCGCTGTACCGGTCTGTCGTGGTGAAGAGAGAGCTGAGTCAAAAGGCAAAGCTCTCAATTTACCGATCGATCTACGTTCCCACCCTCATCTATGGTCATGAGCTTTGGGTTATGACCGAAAGAACAAGATCTCGGATACAAGCGGCTGAAATGAGTTTTCTCCGCAGGGTGGCTGGACTCTCCCTTAGAGATAGGGTGAGAAGCTCGGTCATCCGGGAGGGACTCGGAGTAGAGCCGCTGCTTCTCCACATCGAGAGGAGCCAGTTGAGGTGGCTCGGGCATCTGGTTAGGATGCCTCCTGGACGCCTCCCTGGTGAGGTGTTCCGGGCATGTCCCACCGGGAGGAGACCCAGAGGAAGACCCAGGATACGCTGGAGGGACTATGTTTCTCGGCTGGCCTGGGAACGCCTTGGGATTCCCCCAGAGGAGCTGCTCCAAGTGGCTGGGGAGAGGGAAGTCTGGGCCTCCCTACTTAGGCTGCTACCCCCGCGACCCGACCCCGGATAAGCGGAAGAAAATGGATGGATGGATGGATGGATGGATGAAGTAAATGTTTGTGAAGTTCACTAACAAGGACAGCAGAGAGGATTCTGGGCTTATTTGTGTCGTGATTTCCGTCCCTGTCTGATTCGTGTCAATGTACTTCTTATAGGACAGATACAACGCTAACATAAACATTCCTCACAGATGACTGTAAGGCCAAAGTAAAGTATAAAACCTACTTGTTATAGTAGATGCTTGTACCTGGTGAGGGGTGCCAATCAGTTTGGCCTCAGTCTTGGAGCAGTTTAATTGAAGAAAGTTCTGATTCATCCATGCCCTTATTTCCTCCAGGCAGGCAGAGAGGGCAGTGAGTGAAGATGGAGATGACAATGGGGAAGATGTAGCCTGGTTAAAACCAGACCCTTGTCCTTCACTTCGCTTCGGACTAGGGTCTGGGACTTCTCCATTGTGAAACGATTCTTGCTGGAGGCGTTGGCCTCTGCCTGAGGAACAAAACCATTGGATCATAGAAAAAATTTGAACAGGGAAAGCATTCTGCTCCCTCCCCCTCTGTGCTCTGCCGAACTTGACATCTGCTCCGCCTCCTGCTGCTATTTCTCTCGCTGCCTGCATATTCTGTGTTTATATGTTATAAAACGTTTGAAAAAAATTAAATAAAACCATGTAGCGCTGGTCCAGAAGACCAGAAAATATGCAGGGACTCGGGCAGCAACGTAAAACCCTAGTTTAATTCTCTCGTGACAACCTCAGGCATTTCCTTATTCTTTGCACTCAGCGGAGAGAGAGGAGGAGGAGGAGGAGGGAGCGAACACTTGACTTTTGGCAAAAAAACAAAATAAAACTCCAGATAAGGGATTAAGAAGGGGAAATTAATACATTTGTGTCACATATAAAACAGTCCTGCATCGCTTTGCATCGCTTTGAATGAGAACATGCGGCTGCTCGCTGGCTGCGCTGGGACAGGTGGGGGCGTGGGTTAGGGGCCAAAAACTCCGCCCCTTCTGTTCTCTGATTGGTCCGGTCAAAAATCTACCGGAGAAATCGTTGTCTATGGGAGAAGTCCCAGACTGAGCAGTGAAGGGAAATGAGAATTGAGCGGAGCTGCGTAGGAATGGCGAGGGCCAGGCTAGGGAAGATGAGGAGGCTCCAGTCCTGATGTAAAGCTGTGTATTGTCGGCATAACAGTGAAAAAAAAATGTTGAACTGATTCAGCAAAACCTGTTGAAAACAGCAAATAAGGCAGGTGTCTTTGCTTCAGCGCTAAGAGTTTGTGGGTTTTACTGGTATGTACTGGTGGAGTGCTTGTCTGACATAGCGACAGCAGGTAGACATTATGAGAATGCAGAATAAATCGAAAGACTTTAAACTTATTTGTACTGACCTTTATTACCTCAGCAGCTACAGAGCTGCTGAAATTTTTGTCTTTGTGTGACAGTTTGAGAGTTTGTTTGCTTTGCGTCACATTTTCTCATGACTTACTGAGACGTTGATGCCACACAGTGCATGTCAGATGAGAAGCAGAACTCAACTTTTTATAGCCTATTAACTTTATCTCCAATAAAACAGAAACAATAAAGTCATGCTTATATAATTAACTGACTGGCTCTGTTCCAGAGGACTGGTTTACAAAACTCAGTTTGGATTCTGCATTATTTGTTTGTTTTACTTTTGATTTCGGCGTAAATCGGACTTGGAGGACTGATTTAGTTTCTGCAGCCTGGACTGTCAGTGCAGGTAATTCATTCACGAGTGAGGTCAGTTGTGACACGTTAACCTTCAGCTCTTCAGGGAGGACTAAACGCTAATTATAATTTAGGCTGGGAGCAATGCAGAGCAATTTGAATGCATTTTAGGTGTCTAATGTAAGGTTGCTGCAAGTTTTATTTACGCAAGTGTGTTTCTGTGCATGCATGTGCTCAAAAGGAGAGAGAGACTGTGTGTGCAATCATGTGAGCACATCTGAGAACAAGCCTTTCCCTGGCCAGTGGCAGAGAGGAATTTAGCTCATTTAGATTACTAATGATAATGTTCTAATAGGAGGGTGGGCTTGGGCTTTGGGGCTATTGTGGTGTGATAACACAGAAGAGTCATGAAGATTAGGGGGAGCAGGATCTGTGGAAGTTGAGCAAAATTGAGACAAATCACCTTAATTTATCTCATCAGCCAAGTCTGCGTCACTTAGGATGATAGTCCTGTTCTTCAGGTGACAATCCATCATCAACTAGCTGGACTGTGGCGCTGTGTTGATGGTGAACTTGTCAGTTCTTGAAAAGGTTTATCTTTGCTCCGTTTAGGACAACAGTACAGTCACGTGAGTGCATACACATGCAGCCCATCAACATTGTTCTCTGAGTGAGTCGTTATGACGACCTGGACCTTTGAGAGAAACCAGCTGGGGAAATCTTGTCTGTCATGAGTTTGACGCCACCTTTTCAATGGGAGTTTTGTTGTTGCCCATGCGTTGTCAATGAACACAGTCCGCATGCTCATAAAATCACAGGCTGCATGTGCTTCATAATGATCAGTACTGGAAGACTGTAACAGACGGACACAGATGATGGAGTTTCAACAAGTCAAGCCGATGATTTATTGTGAAATGGGTCTTACATAATCATCTAGATCTTTGTGCATGTAGCTGTTCACACACCTGCCGGAGTTGTCTTCTGCCAAAAGTTTCCACAAAGGAAAACAGAGAAGAACTCAGACTGAGGGAAATTTATGATTTGCTACTAATAAACAAAGTAGTATTTAATTCTTGTTAGAAATAGGGCAAAAATCCAAGAGAAATACAATTTAGATGGTCATGTTTACGTTTTGAAGTTGCATCTTTTGAATAGTGTTAAAATCACCGTTTATCAAAGGTCTACAGAAAACAGCTGAAGGTTGGCTGTTTGATCTGGACCATATGTGACCACATGTCAAAGTGTCCATGAAAAGGACACTGAACCCCATGATGACCCCGGTCCACTGACTGCAGAGTTGTTTGTGGTGTAAAAGTGTTTTAAATGGTCAACACGTCTGGAAAATCCCTAAAAATTAACGGAGGCCGTTTACTGTTTATTATTTTTGTGCTTTAAGAACAAAAGTTTTGTTTAATTGCTGCAGGACAAAGATGCATCTTTTCATAACTCTTCTATCACTAAATGAAGAAAAATAAAACATAAAAATATTTTTAATGCCCAAAATTGTAAATATAATTTGAAAAATAATGATTCATTTTTGCTTAAGAATAACAGCTGAACGGAGAGTTTTTTCAAGGGCCTGCTCAACCGAAGCATCACTCAGACCCACTTTTAAAAAGCAGCTGTGCTCCTGCTTGTTTGCCATCCTCAAATATTTTCTTAACTATTGCAATTTATTTTAAACTAAAAGGACACTGCTCGTTTTAAAATTATTTTTGATTGCTCTTGAGTTGATAGAATAAAAGTTTTTTTTCCCTAAGTAAACAATTTAATTGCTGAAGATGTGAGCCCAAATGCAAACCAAAAACTCAAAAGATAAATATTAATTTATTTGCAAAAAGACTAAATCAAAAGCTGACGAGGCAGCACAAAAGCTCAAAGGAAAACTCACACATGGGAAAATAATACAATAAAACGCTGCAGAGGCTCAAAGAAGAACAAACACGAACAGCTTTTCTACAGAAGAACAACGCAGGTTTTAAAGGGAGACTGGGAGAAATGACAACACCTGGGGAGAGACAATGAAGAACAGGTTAAAGAGACTCAGAATGCAAGAACCACAAGAAGACTAAGAACAAAACACACAGATCCTGACAACATTAGTCCCAGGGATTACTTGTTAGTTGGATAAATTCAATATTGGTTCGGTCTCTTTAGGGTATTTGCAGCATAAACAATGCCAGCAATGTCCTCTCGATTACTGTAGTGATTCAATTAGCATAGTTTGTAAAAGACCGTTCAAAGCTTCGATGGGGATTCTGTAATGTCCCTGAAGTGTAATTACCCTGCACAGAAGGAGCTGTTTAGTGTGTTTATAGATGCAAAACCCACAACGAAATTGAATATACGAGTTCATACTCTGCACAAATCTTTGCTCATCTCTGTTTACCTCATCTTGTAGTGTTTTATCAGTCATAAACATTAACCTTTATTCAAATTCCTCCTTTCTTCCTCGACTCAGACCTCTGCCTTTTCAGCCCCGAGATATAGGCCAGAAGCTCCGTCGATGATGGATGTATTTCCTTTTCTAAACCACGCTGCTTGGCTAAATAAGGTTTCGGACGTTCAGCACATCTATGTATGGGTTCCAAAAGGTTGTGCAGTTCTACCACCTTATATGACGTAGCCCTCCCCGAGTGCCTAAATGTGTGACGGAGTCCAGCCTGATGGCAGAGTGACAGAGCAGCGCAGCGGAGAGCAGGGGGATTACTGAGCAGTAAACACTGCCTGCCTGCATCCAGAAGAGATGAACATCCAACTGTGCATCGCGGGAACCAAACCAAGCAGGCTGGATGCTTTCATATGTCAGCAAGTTATCTCATAAACATTATACCAGCACAAATACTAAGATTTAAAAAAAAAAGCATTTTTATTGGGGCTTCAAACGTTTTATATATATTTGCACTGTTTCTTTCTGCATGTTTCACTTTATGTGTTGCAGTTTTTCTTTGTCGGCTTGTTTAGAGAGCACTGAATATGTACCTTTTACACATTTCTTCAGTTTTTCTACTATTTTGGTAACCTTTAAAATCATAAAATGATTGTAATATCACACGAAGATAACTTGGATAAATGCAAAATGTAGTTTTCAAATCCAATTTGTAATTTCATTTGCTAAGAGAATTTTTTTTTTTATCCAAACCAACGTCCTATTGTGTGTGAACATGTGAGTGCACTTGATGATCCCCAAGACTTTTGGGGAAAATATTCATCTGGTATTAAACTAACCCAGCCTCTTTTTCTTTGTATTTCGGCTGCTCCTACATCGGGGGTCGCCCCAGCAGATCTTAGATTATTTTATGCCAGATGCCCATCCTTGGGACCAGCAGCAGCCAGACACAGAAAGTCCTCTTCCAATGGCTAGTTTATAAATCTAACACTGCGTTTCTGAAAGAAAACAATTAAAAAATACATCTCACATTGAGCATTTAACACAGTTGTGGTAATTTGATGATCTGGGCTAAAAAGCATCTTCAGAGGACTTCCGGTTTTGCACCTGATGGAGTAAGATGTGTCGGGGGGAGCTCCTGCAATCCTGCAAATTGTTCTTTTAAGAAAAGGTGCATTTGGGCATTTCATGTTGCCTGTCCTCTAAACTTTATAAGAGCTCTTTTATAAATCAAGATGCCTCCAAAATCTAAAAACACGATCAATTTGACGGCCGCAGCGGGGAGGTCTGCTCCCACGCTGTCATCACCGCCGCAGCTTGTGGAGACTTCACCGAGGGGCGCGGCTGCCAGGCGACAGCCAGAAGAAACTTCTTGGAACGTATCGGAGTTTAAAGCTGAACTTCTCGGTGCACTCCGTGAAGAGATGGTGAGCATTTTTAAGACGGAGTTGGAGACGGCGCTGAATAATAATCTGTCCCAGATTAAGTCGGAGCTGCACAGCGTGAAGTCGGAGCTGAATGACAGCATTGTGGCTATTAAGTCGGAGGTGGATGCATTAAAGGTGACTGTTGCAGGCATGGAGGGACCGCTGTCTTCATGCACTGATGATGTGATTTCACTCAAGAGTAATTTGGACAAGCTTTCGGTGCAGGTCCTCGCTCTTGATAATAAATGTGAAGAATTGGAGTCAAGATCTCGGCGCAATAACATTAGAATTATTGGACTTCCGGAGGAGCGTAACCCCATCAGCGCTAATATGATTTCCACCCTGCTTAAGGATGCGCTCGGCCTGGATAAGGAACCGGTGGTGGACCGGGCGCACCGATCTCTACAGTCCAGACCGAAGCCGGGTGAGCGGCCCCGCCCTATAATAGCTCGTTTACATTATTATACAGACTGCGCCGACATTCTACAGCGTGCCAGAGTCCAGCAGCGGGTAAAAGTGGGAGACGCCACAATCTCCATCTTCCCTGATTTTACTGCTCGGATTGCAAAAGCCCGTGCAGCTTTCAATGACGTCAGACGTCAGCTCAGAGAGGTTCCGGACATACGGTTTGGGCTGCTGCATCCAGCTCGACTTTGCATCACTAAAGGAGGTGTCACGAGAGAGTTTACTTCACCTGTGGAGGCGGCTGCCTTCGTGAAAACACTGAAGACAAAATAAAACTGTCAGCACCACCTTAAAATTAAAATTATGGCTCGACTGTAAGTAAAAGTTTCAATCAGATTTTTCTTTATTTTAAAATGACTTTTGACAGTGGTGGCTGTATTGCTTATTTGAAATATTTTTGATCTTGTTTAGTTTAATATGAAGTGAGTGACGCTGTTCATATTGTTCAGTTTAGGAAAATTTTTGTTTAGGCTTTTTAGGTTGGTCTAAACTTTAGACCAACTGGAGACACAAGAGGATTTGGTGACATGTAATATACTTATTCTGTTATTAAATACACGATCGTTTATATTTGTTTGCAGGAGCTCCAACTGAGTTGGGGTGAATTGAGGTTGATGGTTGGGTTCAAAACCTTAAGTTTAGTCTTTAGGCTTATGACTCCTATTGGAGTTTGCACTGGTATTCCGTCGTTTGGGGATGGGATAATGGTAAGTGCTATCTGGGGGAGGGATGTGGTGTGTTGTGTGTGTGTGTGTTTTTATTTTTTTATTTTATTTTTTTATTCTTTACCTGGTACGTGGGGGCGGAGGCTGAATGTTTCATCAATATTAACGCATATTTTACATGGCTAATGCAAATAACTCAAATGTAAGATTTATTAGCTGGAATATTAGAGGTTTAGGGTGCGCTGTCAAACGAAGTAAGGTGTTATCTCATTTAAAACGTTTGAAACCTGAC
>JBBPBX010075454.1:2500-17342 GCA_038048925.1 Garcialebias charrua | reverse complement strand
ATCACGCATGCTGTTGAGTTTACATTTGTGAAAATTTACAATTTTGCACTGTTCGAGTGTTGTCATTGTGTTAGAGAGTAAATGTCATGAATACATTTGACATTAAACATAATCCAAGTTGAAGTGTTGCATCATTTTCAGCCCCTTTTTAGCATCTGCATTCGGTAGCAGGCCAAATTGACAAAGACCATGCAGAATAATGTATTTTGATTCCACAGCAGAGAAAGCTATGTAGTCTCTTTAAGTAGGTCTAGAAGAAGAAAAAAAAAATCAGTATCAGCATTGGTTATCGACCAAATAATTTTTAATATACTGGCATATCAGATATCAGCCAAAAATCCAATACCATGCATCCCTAAGATTGATGTTTATTTTCAATTCTGTTTGTGTTATTCTAGAGCACCAGAAGGCAAAGGAACTCTTCTTTTGATAGAAAACATTTGAGCTTACAACCCTGACTGTCCAGGTCTAACAATACTGATAAAATATATTTATCAAAAAACAGGATTGTTTTTCTTCCCATTTTTAAAGTCTACTCTGGTAGTTTAAATCATTTAGGTGGGGGTGGCTGTCAAGGTCTGTACCAACTGGGCAGAGATGGACTACAACATAATGTGCCTAACCACAAATATAGTTTAGCAAGCAGTAAAAAAAAAAAAAGGCCGCAATTTTCTAAAATTGCTTTTGCTGCTCGCTCCCCAATTTCAATGAGACTGCAACTGCAAATTCACTTCTTTTTTATTTCATTTGGAGCAACTATTACTTTAAGTTTTGGCTTTAGAGACGATGTTGGCGTGCTCGAGCTTGAGGGTTTAAATCTAAGACCGGGGGTGGAAGTCCTCATAACAGACATTTGTTTTTTTCTTTTCTTTTGGCTGCTCCCTTCTTCAGGGGTTGCCACAGTGAACTAACTCGCACAAGACATAACGGGAATAAATCAAAACTATTTTGTAAACAGTTTTCCCTTTGGTCCACTGATTTCAGTGGAAAAGCAGGGTTGGGATGGCACAAGCAGAACATTAGCAGTCCAACAGGAGGAAGAAGACCTCCAGGGAGTCTTGTAAAAACCAGGGGACAGGCAGGCATTCCTCTTTACTCCTGAGACAGTTAATTGGGGTGGGGTTCATCTACATACCAGTGTCCTCTAGAGTCTCATAAGGTAATTTCAAGCTGAATCCTATTTTCTCTCACCCCCCTGTAAAGAGCATTTACTTAACGCATAGTTACGTTGTTGTGCACATACGGTACTCACACACACAGAGACTACACACACCTTTTCACAGGCTCAACCACATTCTGGGCTGAAGGATAACGTGCCTGTTGCTCATTCATTAAAACCAGTAGTGCTCCGTTCTTAAAATCTACTTGCATCATTTGAGAGGGACTATTTTGTGGAAACATGCTCATAAAGAGATGTTGTGAGTGGGGTTAAAGACACAATTAAAGGGCCATTCTGCCCAAAATAAACTCCTGAGTGGATAATCTGCACAACTGACTCATTCAGGACAAACATTTAAAGCTGGCTCGCCAGTCTAACCTCAAACACTCACAGGAGGAATGTTTGCTCAGTCCTTTGTTGCTTATGATGGAACCTCAATCAATGGAAACGGTCGGTAGGTGGAGGATGTGCTAGACTGTTCCTGGCTGATTGTTAAAGCTCGTGTTTAACTGAATATGTTGGAGCTTCATCACCAAGTCTGCTAAACAGCAAACAAAAGATCAAGACAACCTGTTTGGGCCTCAGAGACAGAAAAAGAGGGTTTATCTGAAGTTCCGAGCCTTTAAAGGTCCTTGACTGAAGCTGTGGTTGTAGAGACAGCTAGCACAGATTTAGCCAATTAGCGGTAAGTTAAACGTCATAAAATGTAAAGTGTCCTGAAAGAACCGTATATCACTGATACTGTGTTTGACTTAAACAATCTTGTATTTAGAGTTAAACTTAAGTTCTCAGAAAAATCCTTCAGTCAAACAGATTTAAGCATCTCCAGAGTTTACGTGAAAAGCTAAACAGTTTAAATATTTCTCTCTAGTGTCCTAAGAAGAAAGGATAAGTGTTTTTGTTCCTAAATAAATTATAACATTTTGTACTCATTTTTTTTTCCATACCTGTACTAATTTGAACTTAAAATTGCACAGAAAAATGTTTTTTTGGGAAAACAAAAGTTTAGAAAGCAATATTGATTTGCTTCTTTTTTGCTTAAAGAGAGAGTTCAGTCTTTTTAAAGTGGGATACTGTGAAAAACCTATGAATAATCATTATCTTACCTGTTGTAAAAAGCTCTGAATGATCTCAGTAAAAAAAAAAATATATTTTTTAATTTTGACAGGATTGAAGGGCTAACAGCTAGTCTTTGCAGGGCTAAGACCAAAGTATGTTACAGTAGACCCTCACTACTTTGCAGTTCGACTTTTGTGGACTCACTTTTTCGCGTTTTTTCAAAGTAAGATTCACGAGAAAAATAAAATTGACATGACACACGATTGCCAACTTCACTATTATTCACGTGATTGGGACAGTACTGGATACAGTAAAACGTTAACAAAAAATAACACTTTGGACAGGTGCGGCCATTTTGTAGTTTTCTCTCAATAAGACTGCAGTATCGCCACTCAAAAGGACAACATTTCCCAGTAGCCAACAGTGCCCCACCCAGAAGCAACAGTACTGTACTTCCAGCCGTTGCTTTTCTGCTGAAATGGAGGGAAAGTTTCGATCCGATCTGAAAAAGTTCGGTCCTTATTCATAGTGACTTCGGCGGCCAGTGGACACAGAGCCACATGGAACCGACCAGGAACCAGACCAGAACTGGACCTCCAGACTCATCGGTGAACCTGAGTGCTGCCTGCCAGCCCACGAGGTCTTCCGAGCAGGGAGGCACCATCTGGAGGTCCGGCATTCTCTCGAGCCCACTGGGACTTCCACCATCTGGATTTGGACTTGATCGGGTCCTGTGCTGGCCATCTGAAGGTTCGGGTTCCTCCAAATGCGTTTTGATGCATAAGGGCTGCAGAGAGCTGACCAGAACCAGACAGAAGCGGCAGGGTAGGTCTGCTGGACCGGAATTGAGCTGAACCTGAACCGAGCCGCTGTGTTCTGCAGAGCTGGTGAGTGAAATTTTACAGTACTGTACAGCATGTTGTTAAAATGACGTAAGTTTAAGAGTTTAGAACATTGCAAGAGAGTGGGAAGGGTTTATAAAGCCTTAAAATATTATAAAAACTAAAATAAATACAGTACAATGTCCCTAATTTGCAGATTTTCACTTATTGCAGGGGTGTCTGAAACGTAACCCTCACAACAAACAAGGGACTACTGTACGGCTAATCTGAAACAACTCCAGTCTAAAAAAAAAATTATAGGATTTTATGCATATGCTATTTTACATTATTTTCCCTGCAGTCAGTTTTGCATGACATCTTTTCTATATACAGTATGTGATATTCCTGCTATGAGTTCCTCAGGCTGCTTTGGACATGTGATGGCTAGCTGTGGCTACCATTTGCACCAACAAATAATCCTAATAAATTTGTAAATAAGTGTGAAATGCAAAACTGAACATGATGTGAAGGTTTATAAAATAGTTTTTGCATGAATTTCTTCAAAAATAATTGAGTTGTGTTAAGATGCATCAATCCACTTTGGTCTTGGATCCCTTACAGTAGCTATTAGCTCGTCCACCCCAAATTTAAACTCTGTTTCTGCAAACAAAGGATGTACAAAGAGCCATCTGCAACAGGCAAGATATTAATACAGGTAGTCCCCGACATACGAGCGAGTTCCGTACCTACGAGCCGTTCATAAGTTGAAAATTTGTAAGCAGGATCACACACAAAAAAACAAACAAAAAAAAAAACACTTTTTTTTAAATAAATAAAAAGATGTACAGTACTGTATAGTTACCAAGCACTTAGCCTATCATAACACTGTTTTTAAAGATGAAGGAGTGAGTTGCATTGTCTCCCTTTCACATAAAGGGAGCTAGCTAGCTCCCTTTATGTGAATGGAGCCTGCTAGGGAGGAGGGAGACAATTCAACTCATTCCTTAACTGTGTTAGGATAGGCTAAGTGCTTGGTAACTGTACAGTACTGTACATCTATTTATTTATTCTTAAAAAAATTAAAAAAATTGTATTTTTTTTTTTAAATAATGAGATGCATTCGTAAGTCCGAAACGTCGTAAGTCGGGGGCGTCCTAAGTCGAGGACTACCTGTAGTTCATAACATTTCCACAGAACTCCACTTTAAAAGATCTGAACTATTGCTTTAAGCTCCTCACCTT
This sequence comes from Garcialebias charrua, assembly GCA_038048925.1. NCBI lineage: Eukaryota > Metazoa > Chordata > Actinopteri > Cyprinodontiformes > Rivulidae > Garcialebias > Garcialebias charrua. The sequence continues at coordinate 13,062 of JBBPBX010075454.1, read as the reverse complement.
AAGAATCATCTCTGCGCGGGTCATGCCTTTCACCACTATCTTGGTGTAGCTGGCGGGTGCCTTCCGGAGCACCTGAGAGCCGATGGAGGGCAGATCCAACAGGACAGTCTTCAGGGAGTGAGTATCTAGGAGGAGCTGGCAGTGGACGAGTATGCACAAAAGAGAAACTGACATATAAAAGCAGTAACTCATTCATAACAGTGTACAAATTAAAGCAAACTGAGCTTACCTGTTCAGCTCCCACCATACTGATTGGCTTACATCTAAATAAGTGGTTGATAAATTTGGGAATGAAGGAACTAAAAAAAAGGACAATACTGTACATTAGAATTAAAAGCCTTTAAATGTAAACAGAGATTTATAAATGTCTGTTTTTGGAATGTACTTTGTGAACTTGATGCAGAATTGTGTGAAGTATTTGCGCGTGGAGGCCAAGTTGTCCCTGATGACGGGCACATTTTGTTTAATATGCATGATAATTGACGTCACATAAGGACTCTGGTCACCCACATGCTCCACACTCTGCCACGGCATCTACCAGGAGAGAGATAAAGATCTCAGAAGGCTTGAGAACCAGATACTGTTTAACTAATTACACAATAAAACAGATATCTTTTTAATGGTGGGTGAAATTAACTCATAAAAACACCAAAAAATGTAAAATTGTAACATTCTTATATTAGAGCTACAGGCAAACGTATTTTTATTTGTTAACAAGTAGGTGTATTTGATTTAATGCTGTTGAATGAGCTGAATGTTTTTCAACCTTGCTCATAGCCGTTAGAGCGGGATCGCAGGCGGCATCAAGATCCTGAACCAGCAGCTGGATGCTGTTGGAAATCACACTGTGGAACACGTAAAAAACAGTAAAGCATCACAATATGTCACAACAAAGAAGGTTAGGCTCAGTTTAATAGAGGAAAAGTGCTTGACTGCAGCTGTCACTTACGTGCTGAACGTATCCATCTCCCCAGTCAAATTTATTCTCTCCACCAACGTTTTATCTACTTTTTCCTTTAGCTTCTCCTCTAACTGGAACATATATAAACAAGAACTTAAGTGCACACATAAACACATAAAAATGTTGGCTCAGACATTGCGTCTGTATAAAAAAAAAAAAAACTTGTTCATTTTGTGTTTTACAATACTGACTTAAAACTGCTGTACAGTACAAGTACAGCACTAAACATAACCTTTTAGGTTTTACTGCAGTCATAACTGTCGGTGAGAGTTCCTTAAACACTCGTCAAACATGGCCGCTGCCGCCATAACAAACCTTTTGCTAGTTTCATTGTAAATATGTTCATAACAAATACAAATGCAAGCGTTTTAAAACATGCTGAATGGTCCGTGCCTGCTGTGTGGTGGCCAGGCAGTATTCTGCAGTGCTGAGAATGCTACAGATCAGGCAGAGCTCATCTACAGTGAACTTGGTCGCCTCACAGCCTTCTTTTTCCTTCAGCAGGCTGCTGATGGTGAGACCCCCACTGTTACTGCTGGACCTGGACAAAACCACAGAGAGAAAATAGGCAGGGAAGACAAAGACTGTGAGTGTTTTAGTTATGAAGAAGACTACGGTAATACAATTAAAATCAGTTATTTGAGTTAAAACAGGTACAAGGTGATATTAGGACTGGGTGTGATCAAAATGTTAAAAACTGAAAAGTATCAGTTGTACTAAATCCACATTTGCAATACTCTTCTTTGTACCCGCCACAAAAAAGCTAAATGGGACATTAAATGTTTTTGCCTGTGTGTGTGTGTGGGCACTTATTTCTGTTAATAAAATATCTCATGAACCAGTGGATGAATTCAAGATAGATCAGTCAAGTGCGGATGTGGCTGAACGGTTACAGCGGTTGTCCTCCATTGCAAGAGTCGGGGGTTCTAATCCGCATGCCGAAGTGTCCCCGGGCAAGACACTGAACCCCTCATTGCCTCCGATGTGTGTCCCATCGGTGTATGAATGTGATAAAGAAGCACTGATTAGTCACTTTAGAATAATTTGTTCAACTAGCTTTGTATAGATAGAGTGCTGTGTGAATGGGTAAATTAGGCACAGATTGTGTTGTAAAGAGCTTTGAGTGTCTTGATCAGACAGAAAGGTGCTGTTTGTACAGTCCATTTACCTAAAACAAACAAACAAGAATGGCTGCAACAGTCATCTGACATAAAATTCAATGTTCTAGTAGCTGAGACTGATCTCTACATACACGCTGAGTGCAACATTACTATTATATAGAGATATTGGCCCTCATTCACGAAAATGTTCGTATTTTTATCCTAAATTTCTCCTACTTTTGTTCGTACGAAGCGTTCGTACGAACATGCCACGTCAGATTCAACAAACTCTTCTATCCTCAAGAAAAGTGTGTAAATGGCTGCGTAAATTTAATGAATCCCACCTGTTCTATCAACCTGCGCGTGCTCGCGGAGAGGTCATTTACATAATTCCCACCCCTCAAAACACCATATAAGGCCACGTTTCCTGCCTTTTGACAGCAGGAAGTGTCCATTCATTCAAACTCAAGAAGTAAAAGGAGGAACTTCACGCGTTCGGAGATCTGCTCTCAGTCGCGCTGTGGCGCACCGCCACCCCGCCACCCCCCGCAGGTGTCGGATGGTCAAATATTTTTAATGTTAGTGTAAACAACTGTGTTATAGTTTCACTTATTCAGAAGAGCTGTGGCGCACCGCCACCCCCCGCAAGTGTCGGATGGTCAAATATTTTTAATGTTAGTGTAAACAACTGTGTTATAGTTTCACTTATTCAGAAGAGCTGTGGCGCACCGCTACCCCCCACCCCCACCCCCCGCAAGTGTCGGATGGTCAAATATTTTTAATTTTAGTGTAAACAACTGTGTTACATTATAGTTTCACTTATTCAGAAGAGCTGTGGCGCACCGCTACCCCCCCACCCCCCGCAAGTGTCGGATGTGTTTTTGAACAGAAGCATTTTAAAATGTCTCGAAACTACAGTTAACTTCATATTAATATTGTAGTGCATATGTTTTGTCTCCCGTGGGTCGTACAGTATCAGAAATCAAGAATAAATGGTTTGATCTGAAAATGGCTTCAAACAAACATCTCGCCGCAACACAGACAGGAGGTGGTCAAGGAATAGTCTGCGAGATGGATGGACAATTAATGCCATACTGCAAGACGTGTGCCAACATGTTGTGCAGCACAAATGAGTCATGCGCGCTCCTCCTGGTCAGCGCGCAACCACATTCTGCAGGTTATATTTCGAATCAGATATAATAATCTATTGCTCCGATGGTGTTTGGCAGTCCAGCAATAGCATGAAAATCAGTCTTAATTACTTGTTCTGCGGCGGTGTATGGGAATTTTATGTACCTGGGTGTTAATATGAGGAGCGGCTTTGATGACCAAGGGGAGCGCACGACTCACTGAAGCCTGCGCGACACACCAGACAAATTAAACTTAAAATTATAATTCTAATTCAAACAGAATAACCTATTGTCAAGAATAATTATGGTGCGTGATTTTTTTAAACCCAAAATATTTTCTAAATAACGAAATATGAAGTTATTCGTGGAGAAGATCCGTCTGGATGACAGCAGACTGACGCTCCTAAAATATACGACAGGTCCGGACCACTCGTAAATTTTGTTCGTATCTGAAAAAAATCGTAGGATACGAAAACATTGTTGAATGCCGCAAATGATCCTAAATCACTCGTACGCACAGTTTAAGAACAAATCTGTGCGTACGAACGGTTCGTGAATGAGGGCCAATGATATGGTCAGCACGGTGGCACAGTTGGTAGAGCTGCCACCTCTCAGGGAGAAGATTGCTGGGTCAAATCCGGTCTGGGGCCCTTTCTGGGTGGACTCTGCATGTTCACTATGTGCATGTGTGGGTTTTCTCCAGGTACTCCGGTTTCCTCCCACAGACCAGAAACCTGCATGTTAGACTGATTGGTAACTCTAAATTGTCCCTAGGTGTGAGTGAGAGAGTGAATGGTTGTGTGTCGTTTGTCTCTATGTGTCCCTGTGATGGACTGGAGACCTGTCCAGGTGTCCCCCACCTCATGCACAGTGATAGCTGATATGGGCACCAGTGACCCCCACAACTCAAAAAGGAAAAAGCAAGTACCGTATTCGTTGGTGTATAGTACGCACCCGTGTATAATACGCTTTGACCAATTATTGCCAATAAACCAGAAAAAAAAACCGTACATAATACGCTTCGGTGTTTAATACGCGCTGACGTCACGGCCGACGTTACGCGTCACCGCAGAGACAACCCGGAAATGTGGTCCATTGTGCAGCGCGAGCTGAATTTCATTAAAATTTAACTACAGAAACGCCTAAAAATATATTTGTTAGCTGAATATATATGTTAATGTGTCTGTTTAATTTTTGTTAATAAATTATTACAAATCAGCTGAATTTAAAATGTAAACAACACGATGCGCGCACACACACACACAACAGGCCCACAGGCCCGGTTTGCAGCGAGCTGAATTTAATTAAAATTAAACTACCGTACAGAAACACCAAAAAATATATTTGTTAGTTGAATATATATGTTAACGTGTCTCTGTTTAATTTTTGTTAATAAATGATTACAAATCAGCTGAATTTAAAATGTAAACACGATGCGCGCACACAGAAACGATTTGCTGCAACAAGAGCTGAATTTAATTAAAATTAAACTACCGTACAGAAACGCCTAAAAATATATATTTGTTAGCTGAATATATATGTTAACGTGTCTCTGTTTAATTTTTGTTAATAAATGCACTTTGACGGTTACAACAACATAAATATTAGCGGCTTTAAAATTAATACACGCTCACCCCGCCCATAAAAATGACAGAAACAGATACCGTTTACAGTTTTTATTCAAACAAATTATTTACCGGTACACTATTCAAATCCTTCAAAGTCTTCGTCTTCCGTGTCGCTGGCAAACAGTTCAGCCATCGCACGATCCAGCTCACCGGTACTCAAAGGCCCAGGCTGTTCCTCGTCTTCCTCCTCGCTCTCTGACTCCTCTGCTCCAGCCGCTCCAGCTCCGCTGCTCGGTTGGTGCTTTCCGCAGCAAATTTGATCACCTGCAGCTTAAATTTGGCTGTATAGGACTTTCTTTTTGGCGGCATGTTTTCTTCTTTGTTCTCTCGCTCGTTCTCTCCTGGATGTTGGTATTGGTGTTTTCTTGTTTGTTCTCCTGCTCATTCTCAACGATTTGGCGGGGGGTGATGGGTTTTATCTGAATACACAAATAACAGGATACGCCTCCAGGTACAGTCTGCAGGTAAACAGACTACAGGGCGCTTTAGCGCCCATAGCGGCCGAAACTGGTACTGCACCATTTTTGGCCAAAATGAAAAACGGCGAATCAGAGTCAAAAATTAGTCTAAAAATATGGGAAAAAATCCATAGATAATATGCTTCGGCGTATAATACGCAGGACATTCAAATGAGAAAAAAAAAAACTGCGTATTATACACCGACGAATACGGTAAAGAGGATGGATGGCTGGATGGCTGGATGGTAATATTGATAAAAGCCAAACAAAGTTGACGTACAGTGCAGCCCTACCTTAAATTCAAAACATCAATTTCAAAATTCTGAATATACCGTAATAATGAATAAATAATTATGATTAAACAATGATGAATAAAAATTTTAGTTGCCGTTTTAATAAATTTTATCTGCAATTAGACTTTTCTCCAAAAGAAACACATTTGGCTTCACATCCTTTATATGTCCAAAAGAGTTCTCTCTGCCTTTGACTTGCTCTAAAATGATAGGTACAAATCCTATGGTGTAGTGGCAGGGCTTCCGACTTGGGACCCGAAGGTTGCGGGTTCGCACCCCGGCCACTACACACCTTGGGGTGTCTATGAGTGCACACCTAATTCTCCAGCTCCCCGGGCGCTTTCTGGCTGCTCACTGCACCACCTGGTGGTGGTTGGGTTAAATGCAGAGACGAATTTCGTCTGTGTATGGGAAACATACACAGATGACAGAAAACGACATTATTATTATTATTTTTATTAAAATGTGACCATTCTATCTTGACTATAGCTGCTGTGATCTTCTTTATCAAGCTTAAAGGAAATCGTTATTGTGCGAGACAGCTTTAGAACATACAAATAAAGGATGCCAATCTTTAGTAACTCAGACACAATAGGCATAACTGCAAACAGATGCAAAAATGGGAGCCAAAGCGGCCCCACTGGCGACATAATATTAATAAACGTCATAACAGAGACGTGGGTAAAACCACAACATAGTTCAAGCTCCTTTTGAGGGCCCCTTTCAAAACCTCATGAGACTAATTCACAGCACACCACGACGGCCGGGTGTCTGCAAGTGTCTGCGAGCGTTCAGCAGATCTAATGTGTCTGAGTGCATCTGATAGTGTTTGTATTCAGTTCAGAAAATCACTAAAACGAGTGGGAACACAAGTGTGTACCGTAATTAGCATTCATGAGTATCTGAACGTGCCTTTGTGTGTGTGTGTGTGTATGTGTGTGTGTGTGTGTGCGTGCGTGCGTGCATGTGTGCGTGCGTGCGTGCATGCGTGCGTGAGAATCCACCACAGCCAGTGAGGATTTCTGATGTGGTCAATGAGCCAGAGATGTTTTTTTCTGGTAGCATATTAGGCTTTGCCACAACATAACCAGCTCCAGATAGCTCCCCCAAACAGAGAGCAGCTATCGGTTCAAGATTTAACTCTCACACAACCCAACAGCACACAAAAACAGTGAGAAATGTGGTTGCGGCAGGTGTGTCAGTTATAAGTTGATTTCTAACAAATATGTGTTTGTTAAAGTTGAGGAAAATTTAACCATTCTCATATGAATTGGTTGAAACAACATAAATGCAAACAATTTCAAACACAATTTTTAATAAAGTGTAAAATTAGGTAAAATTATTTTTCCTGAAATATGCATTTTAGGTATTTCATTTATTTATTTTTACCGCCAGAACCAACTTGATTTACTAGCTGATGAGTCTGCATGCATCTTTTTTGACTAATACAGTATGTCAATCATGGGGCAGCACCATGGCGTACTACAGTTTCCTCCCGCAGACCATAGAACATGCATGTTAGCTGATTGGCAACTCTAAATTGTCCCTAGGTGAGAGTAATTGGTTATTTGTCTCGTTTGTCTGTGTCCCTGTGATGGACTGAAGACCAGGGTGTCTCCCGCCTCTCAGTGAATGCTGGACATGGGCCCCAGTGACCCGCATGAGTCATGGGGGTCGCTGGTGCACATGTTCAGCAATCACTGTGCAAGGGTCAGGGTAAACCTTGGACAGGTCTCCAGTCCATCACAGGGACACATAGAGACAAACGAGACAAACAACCATTCACTCTCTCACTCACACCTAGAGACAATTTAGAGTTACCAATCAGCCCAACATGCGTGTTTTTGGTCTGTGGGAGAAAACCCACGCATGCACGGAGAGAACATGCAAACTCCACCCAGAAACCAGGATTTTCTGGTAGCATACAGGTAGTCCCCGACTTACGAGCGAGTTCCGTTACAACGAGGTGCTCGTAACACGGAAATCTCGTAATTTGGAACGGCCGCCACGTGTCTCGTAAGTCCGGAATTTCGCTCGTAAGTTGGAACGGTTTTGCTAGCGCGACTACGAACACTCGTTTTTCATCGAAAAACTGCTTATGAGTGCATAAAAATGATCGGAAACGTGTGTCCACATGTTTAGCTAACGAACTGTGGTGAAAAAACACAGAAAAACTCAGTATTTTTTGCATTTTTTCCCAAAATTCGCCAGCTCGTAAGTCCGGAACCTCGTAAGTTAGAGCGCTCGTAAGTCGGGGACTACCTGTATTAGGCTTTGCCACAACATAACCAGCTCCAAGGTTGTAGAAAAACTGATAAACTCTCAAATCAAAAAGTATTTGGATTCTTTTAACATCTTACCTCTCCATCAATTTGGTTTCAGGAAACAACACAGCACAACGACCGCTTCACTGAAGGTCCTTAATGATGTTGTTGAAGCATTGGATGCTAGTTAAGGATTATTGTGCTGCACTTTTCTTAGACCTGTCTTAAGCTTTTGACACAATGGATCATAACATCTTGTGTCATAAGCTCTCAGAAATCGGTTTCTCAGATCACACCATTGGGTCTTTCCCAAATAGACATTTAATTAAATATGCTGATGACACTGCCCTGGTAAGCCTTTTAAAGGACAAGGAAGAAGAGCACGGACCAGTTCTGGACTTCTTCATTAATTGGTGCAAACAATCGAAACTGGTTCTGAAACAAAATAAATGACTATTGACTTCAGGAAGCTTCAGTCATGGACCTTACCAAGCTCCGCCCAGAAACGCCCCCTAAGCTCCAAGATGGCTGCCCGTCTCCCAAGCGCAGCTTTGTTGTCAATAGAAAACATGGCGTCGACTGACTGCAGGGTATTTTTGAGTCGAATAGTGTATCATTTCTGCCAGATTCCAACAAAATATCAGCCATGACAATGGACAGGGGAACCAACAAGTTCATGTTATTTTTTTTTGTGGACGTTATCAAGTTGTTTGATCCACGCGATGCCTCCAAACAGCGTGCGCGTCACCGCAAATGCTACCGTCTGATGGGGAAAAACATCAGCTCCTCACACGCTCAGGCTCAGCATTATTACAGCTGTGGACAGGATCACTGATGCCTATTGTCCTGCAAGGCTGGGTAAGTCAGGCATTCATGGTTTTGAGGGTTACTTTTGAAATCAGCGATTTCTATTGTTGGCAAAAGTTTGTGTGCCTTGGTCGCAAAGCTAATGCTAACTGTAATCTCCATTCATTCCTTAAGTGGTTGGTTAGCCGTTGCTGCTTTAGCTGCTAAACACGCCGACAGCGACTTTTGTGAGGGCTAACGAGCTCAGCCGTCTGGTGTGTTAGTTAAAATCCAGCCTTCGTGTCACGATTTTGTGCAGTTTTAGGTGAAATCGACAGTAGAGCTCGTTGCGTTAGCTAGCTCATGTGGGGTTAGCGGAGCTGTTTCTTCCCGACTTCCAGGACGTTCAGTGAACTGTGGCTTTCTCTCATCGTGACCGCGTGTTGTTAACTAGCAGGTTTCAAAAGCAGGTCAACCCTTCTCTGCTGGTGAAAGGAATAATTGTTCAGTTTTGTGGTCGTGCACAAGCTTTGATCCAAGCAAGGCATTCAGTTTCACATATAGGGAAACGGTGAATTTTACTTCCACAAATACGGTCAGGGTACCTGACATCTCCTGTACAGATACCCCACTGACGGTGGAGGAGCATTTTTCCAGCCCTGACGCAGAAAAAATCTGCACGTATGCTAGCTAGCAATGTAAGTAGCATGTGGTGCCGGTGTTACACCAATTCCTGCGACTTGTCAAAATCTGGGACGCCAGGGGGCGATAGCGTACATTCCCCCGTATGTACGTCTTACGCTGTCGCCCCCTGGCGTCCCAGATTTTGACAAGTCGCAGGAATTGGTGTAACACCGGTCTCACAAACGCTACCGTAGCGTTTGTTTTGTGAGACCGGCACGCACGTGGAAGCTGCGCTGTGACGTGTTATGGGTATTAGCCAATGAAACGCGGCCCTGTGGGCGGAGCTTGGTAAGGTCCATTCTCTCCAACAACCATCAATGGAGAGAAGATTGAAACGGTCTTGTGCTACAAGTACCTGGGCGTGGTTCTGGACTGTCACTTAAAGTGGGACTCATGGGCTGACCTTATTAGCACCAAGGCTCAGCAGAGGATGTATTTTTTTAAAGAAATTGGGTTCTTTTAGAGTCAATAACTCAATGCTTTTAATGTTTTATTCTGCTTTTATTGAAGGTATTTTAACGTTTTGTAACATCTGTTGGTTTGGCAATGCTACAGAGGCTCAGAAGAAATCATTGAGAAGTATAGTAACTACAGCCAGCAAACTGTTAGGGACCCCTCTGCCAAGTATGGAAAAGATATACATGGACAGAATTATGAGGAAGGCAAACAAGATTATAGCAGACGACACACATCCCCTAAAATCCTCATTTGAGTTGCTTCCTTCAGGGCGAAGGTACGGCCTTCCTTTATTCTCAAGAAACAGAACAAAATTTTCTTTCATACCACAAGCAATTAAATAATTAAATAATACAAACATATCATGAATTACTGAGCTCAAACGTCTTTGCTGTAATGATGGATGTTAATGTCATGTATGTATAAGTATGTCCTTTATGTCAATGCTGCAAACTAATTTCCCTACGGGGACAAATAAATAAATAAATAAATCCATCCATCCATCCATCCATCCATCTATCATCTATCCATCTATCATCTATCATCTATCATCTATCATCTATCATCTATCTATCATCTATCTATCATCTATCTATCATCTATCTATCATCTATCTATCATCTATCTATCATCTATCTATCATCTATCTATCATCTATCTATCATCTATCACAGGGGTCACCAACCTTTTTGAAACTGAGAGCTACTTCGTGGGTACGGAGTCATACAAAGGGCACCAGCTTGATAAACTCTTCGGAAATAAAGCATCAATTGAAACAAATGTATAATAAACATATTTTTAA
>JBBPBX010075452.1:0-17342 GCA_038048925.1 Garcialebias charrua | reverse complement strand
GGTGTTCGTTATGGACAATCCATGACGAGCACAGAAGTCCAATAACAGAACACCACTCTGGTTCAGATCAGGGGGGCCGTTCCTCCCAACCACACCCCTCCAGGTCTCACTGTCATTGCCCACGTGAGCGTTGAAGTCCCCCAGTAGAACAAGGGAGTCCCCAGGAGGCGCACTCTCCAATACCCCCTCCAAGGACTCCAAAAAGGGTGGGTAGTCTGAGCTGCCGTTTGGTGCATAGGCACAAACAACAGTCAGAGCCCGTCCCCCCACACGTAGGCGAAGGGAGGCTACCCTCTCGTTCACCGGGGTGAACCCCAACGTACAGGCACCAAGATGGGGGGCAACCAGTATGCCCACTCCTGCTCGGCGCCTCTCACCAGGGGCAACTCCAGAGTGGAAGAGTGTCCAACCCCTCTCAAGGAAACTGGTTCCAGAGCCAGAGCCATGCGTTGAGGTGAGTCCGACTATTTCTAGTCGGAAACTCTCAACCTCACACACTAGCTCAGGCTCCTTCCCCACCAGAGAGGTGACATTCCATGTCCCAATGGCCAGCTTCTGTAGCCGAGGATCAGACCGCCAGGGTCCCCGCCCTCGGCCACCACCCATCTCACATTGCACCCGACCCCTTTGGCCCCTCCCACAGGTGGTGAGCCCATGGGAAGGGGGACCCACGTCTCCTCTTCGGGCTGTGCCCGGCCGGGCTCCATGGGTAAAAGCCCGGCCACCAGGCGCTCGCCAGCGTGCCCCACCTCCGGGCCTGGCTCCAGAGTGGGGCCCCGGTGGCCTGCGTCCGGGCGAGGGAAAACTTAGTCCATTTATTTCACTCATCATAAGGGGTTTTTGTTCAAAGCCTAAACTTTTGTAATTTAAAGTTGGGACTTTTGGCACATATGTGAGGTTTGGATGTGGGGTGACCTTTGACCCATCCTGAGCAAACTGGGTGCACAGGTGATGGTCTGACAGTGCCTGTAGGTCACCTACACGCTTAGCCGAGCACAGAGCTAAGAGCAATGCGGTCTTGTAGGACAGCATGTCAATCTTAATACGCTATAGTGGCTTGAATGGAGGCTCACAGAGGGCGTCCAGCACGAGTGACAGGTCCCACTGTGGGGCTGAAACCCTGCTTGGATGCCTTTTTCTCAGCACGCCCTTCATGAACCGGATCATGAGAGGGTGGGCACTGGGTGATCTGCCTCCCCATCCTTCATGGCACGCTGAAACAGCGGAGAAAAAGACCTTAATAGTGGAAAAGGAGCGGCCCTTTTCCAGCAGGTCCTGCAGGAAGGTGAGAAGCTGGGCTAAATTACAGGAATACGGGGTAATATTCCTTTCTAGACACCAGATCTAAAAAACATGCCATTTTCGTGCATAGAGTGTTTGTGTTAACTCTGCACGAGCACCCTTTATTGTGTTTATCACATTACTGGGTAGGCCAGAGGCTAGCAGCCAGACCCTTTCAGGGGCCAGGCCCAAAGTGCCTAGAGGCCCGGGCAAGGGTGCCACACCTGCCCGTGGGCCTGTGTCAGGAGGTCTCTGTGTGCAGGCAACTGCCATGGTGCTCCTACTAAAAGTGAAATCACTTCTGCAAACCAGGCCTGTTTTGGTCACCTTGGGGCCACCAGAATCAATGAGAGGGCCCCCTTGCGCATACGCTCCAGTTTTGCTTGAATTAAAGTGACAGGTGGGAATGCGTAATACAGCTTCGACATTGGCCAATCGTGCGCAAACGCGTCGAGTCCCATGGGTGCGCATGCGTCCCATATTGAATGGAACATAGCAAGGTGGGCGTTGTCCCTGCATGCAAAGAGATCTGCGTCTGCTTTCCCATATTGTGCCCACAACTGGTTCACAATATGTGAGTGAAGACGCCATTCTGCTGAGAGGGGCGCTCTTCTTGAGAGAGCGTCTGCCCCGTAGTTCAGCTCCCCCGGAAGGTGTGTTGCTTTGAGTGACAGCACTCGTGAGCTGCACCATTTGAGAAGCTTCTGGGTCAGCAGCAAGAGGGGGGATTGTGTCCCCTCTCTCTGTTGACATGCGTGATCACGCAATTGTTGTCCGATCTTATCAAAACATGTTGACGTGTGATCAGTTCCTTCCTGTGGAAGTGTTTGAGGGACAGGAACACAGCTTTCAACTCCAGCTGATTGATGTGGAGCTGAGCCTCATGCGGAGACCACACACCTCTGGTGTGCTGATTCCGGCAAAGAACCCCCCACCCAGACTTTGAGGTGTCTGTCGTCATAAGGGTCCGAGATAACACTCTGCCCAGTGGAACGCCCCTGCTGAGTGAAGCAGCGCTTCCCCATGGTTGCAGGGCTTTCAGACAGTCTGCGTCAAGGAGGGGGTGGAGGGCGAGCTGCTGTTGTCTGTGTGTCCAAATCTGAAATGGATGCATTTTTAATAAGCCCTGATGAACTGCAGCAAATCCTGCTGCCATTAAGCCCAAAAGACACTGAGGAGTCTCCAGGCTCGTACCAGCAGACTGAGAGACAGCTCTGTTCATCAGGCAGTCAGAATGCTAAACACTCTGCCTGCTCTGCCCCCCCTCCCATTTGAACTGCCTTAACACAAAAAACTTTCTCACACATTACCACTCAACACAAAGTTTTTAACACTGGACTCTGTGTCATCAAACGGGTTGTTCACTGAACTCTCGGTCATGTGTTCATTCAGTTTGCACTACTTCTCATATTTGCACTAATGTTTGTATTACATTACTGCCTATAGTCATACTACTGTTTACATTCACTGTTTACATTTATTACTACTGCTTTACATTTATTACTACTGTTTACATTTACACTACTTTTGTCTACACTACTGCAGATACATATACAGCATTCTCTGACTAGCCTTATCTAAGGATGCCAAATGTGCCTTATGTGCCTTACTTCATATGCCACTTTGCCTCTATACCGGCATCAACTACCTCATACATATACTGTGTACATCAACTTATATGCTGCTGTGCCACTCTTTGCAAATGTCAACGCTAGAAACTTCAGTTTATTTTATAGATTTACGTTTTTATACTTTTCATACTACTGTACTATGCAAAAACTCAGGACAGTATTACACTTTTATTATTTCATTTTATGCTTATGTTCATTGGGTGTTTGGTGTTTCAGTGTTGGTGTAAATTTTCATACTTTTATACTATTATGAAAAAACTCAGGACAGTATTACACTTTTTTACTATTTTATGCTTATGTTTATTAAATGTTTTAGTGTTTAGATGGTTACTGTTGCACCGAGGGACTGAGAGAAACGCAATTTCTGTCCTGTGTATGTCCTGTACATATTGCAGTTCTGACAATAAAGTTGACTTTGACTTTTGACTTTGAGTGTCACCGTCTTGTTTAGCTGGAAGCGGGCCAAGCATAGCTGGAGGTCTGATAATCGCTTTTCTGAAAGTCTCGCTCTGTAGTGAACAGAGTTGAGCCTCAATCCCAAGAACACAATGTCCTGGGATGGGGTCATCTGACTTTTTTCTGAGTTTTTCACAAACCCCATGGCTTGTAGGTGTGACCTCACAGTATCTGTGTGTAACCTTGCTTGCTCCTTGGAGCTTGTCAAGATCAATAAGTCGTTCAGATAATCCATAACTCTGATGCCCTGGCTCCTCATGGGAGCTAGGGCAGCTTCGAGGCATTTTGTAAATACCCTCGGGACGGTCAAGAGGCCGAAAGGCAGGGCTAAATATTCGTACGTTGCATTCTCGAATGCAAAACGCAGGAATTTTCTGTGGTTTGGCATGATGTTTGGCAGCACGGTGGCACAACTGGTAGAGCTGCTGCCTCTCAGCGAGCAGGTCCCCCCGGGGGCCTTTCTGGGTGGAGTTTGCATGTTCTCTCCGTGCATGCATGGGTTTTCTCCAGGTGCTCCAGTTTCCTCTCACAGTCCAAAAACATGTATGTTAGGCTGATTGGTAACTCTAAATTGACCCTGGGTGTGAGTGAGATAGGTCCCTCTTGTAAATGAGTCCCCGTGGCTCAACGAGGCTAGCCTGTATAAATAAAGGTTGAATGAATGAATGCTCACATGAAAATATGCATATTTTAAGTCCACAGTCCCCCGGGCATACAGAGTGAATCACCCGACGCAACGTTAACATTTTGAACTTGAACAATCTTAGTCGTCTGTTCAAAAATCTTAAATCCAGGATGGGCCTCAGGCCCCCCCTTCTTTGGGACCACAAAGTATTTGCTGTAGTGGCCTTTGTTTACCTCCTGGGGAGGAATGGCTCCGACTACTCCTTTTTGAAGCAGCGAACGCATTTCCTCTCTTAGGATCAAGGCGCGAGCTGAACTCATTGTTGACGTAATCACCCCCGAGAAGGGGGGTGGACATCTGAAGAATTGTAGTTGGTACCCGTGAACTACGGTACCCATGACCCATTGCAATGGGTTGCACGCTGCCCAGGCTCTCGCGTGATCGGCGAGCTTGGAGGGCATGTTCACTCGGGACCTCATTTGAGTCAGGAGATGTGGGTGTGTGTGAGTGGCCCCCTCCTCTCTGCTCGGATGCAGGCTTGTTTGTCCCCCCGGTGGGGGCGAGGGGTCTGACTGTGACAGATCGCCCCCTGCCCCCCGTGAGGGCTCATTGGGCCCTTTGACAAGTGGAGTCTTATCAGATGGGGTTGGCCGGCTGTGTGAGACGGCTCCCCACACTCTTTATTGACTCTGTTTGCATTAAAAAATGGTGGGGTTTTCCCTTTAATGCTGAGTCGTGACACAGAACATTTTGAGCAGTTTGAGACTTTATTGTCGTGTGCAAACAACAATTTCTCTTTATTACACAAACATTTAAGAGTTGTTGTGTGTTTTAACGTTCTGAACCAGTTAATCAGGGTTTCTTTAACACAGATACTGACGTTAAAAGTTTGGCCTTTCTTTTTCCCGATGGGTGAAAGTGCCTGTGATGGTGCAGGAACAGCTCTGGATCAGGCTGACTTCTGCTTTCTCTCTTGCACCGCTGACGAAGATCTGGGGTGACCCGTCTGGCGTGGAACAAACCTCTGCTTCGACCAAGTCTGGCCTGTCTGAGGAGTGCGTCCGTGCTGCTCTGAGGCGGGTTTAGGCCATTGTTCGACCTCGAGTGTCTGCCTCTTTTGAGCTGGGCGTCGTGTGAGAGAGTGGTGGCGTTGCTGTGGGCCTCTTTGGCTGCTCGAGTCTCTGGCTTGCGAGAAATGTTTTCTGGGCAGGGCCTCCTCCTGTTTTCTCCTCTGATCACATCTGCTCTGGATCCTCTCCAGGGCCCCACCGAACAGGCCTGATGGCTCTATTGCGTGGTGGAGGAACAAGGAACGCTGGCTCTCAGGGAGATCAGTTAGTGTGAGCCATAAATGGCGTTGTGCAATCATTGTTTCAGCCATACACTTCCCTTGGGCGATGGCTGCTGTACCGGTGAGGCGGAGGAGGAAGTCTGCTGCTCTGCGTGCTTCGTCCAATATTTCAGCTGCCTTTTTCTTTGACGTGGTCTGCTGCAGCTCCTGTAGCTTCTTGGCCTGATAGGCCTGCAGCATGGAGGCGGTGTTGAGGGCGCGAGCCGCGAGGCCTTGAGCGCGGTAGCTCTTTTCAAGTTGAAGAGCTGATGTGCGGCACGGCTTGCTGGGTAGCGTGGGCTTCGAGCTCGACGTCTTTGAGGCCAAGTGTGTGGCCAAAGTCTCATCCATCTACGGGATGTGGGCCAAGCCCGCTGACTCCATGCCCTCGATGTTGAGGAACTGGGAGAGTGGCAGTGTCAAGGGCGCTTTCGGTTTTGTCCATGAACGTGTTAGCTCTGTTAGAAAGTCTGGGAAGACAGGCATCCTGTGTCTCACAGCGGCCTGTTGCTTGGCAAAAAAGTAGTTCCCCGCCAACCTCGTTAACTGTTGTCGAGGTGGGGGTTCTGGCCAAGTTACGTTCAGCACCTCTGCAGCACAACTCGAACAATGCAGGAGTGGACCCATCCAACTCCGCTTGTGCAGCCGCTGTTCCCTGGGAGAAGTCTTCACGTCTCCCTCCTCTTCCTTGTCCGCCTCGTCGTCCGTTATCTCACCGGAGGCTGTCAGCGACAGCTCGTCGGCTTGCATCATGTCCCTCGTGTTGAAGTTGGTCCTTGTGTCCCCGTCGAGGCTCTGAAGATCCATTCTGTCGCCTCAGCTTAGTGCTCCGCTGTCCTCCATCTCGTCCGCCTACAGCGGAGCTGGAGGCGTAAGAGTCTCTGAGAGGAGCGGGTCCCTTGCCGTGGTGGAACTGCCCATGGCCTTGGCAACGAAGTCCACGCGTCTCCGTCCAATTGTCTCGCGCAACTGGCTGCAGTGAGAGCACGACTCAGGGGAATCCAAAGCTGTCTTGGCGTGGACCATTCCCAAGCAAATCGGGCAGGCATCGTGTATGTCAGACGATGAAATGAAGTAGCCACATTTGCTGGGGCAAGGACGAGAACCAGGGCTCGCTGGTCTGTTGCCGGCCTTGTTGGAGTTCTTCGATTTCCTTTTGCCTTTCTCAGGAGCCATTGTCGAGAAAAGGCATCGAGTGGAAGCCAGTTAGCGAAAGCTAAACATGGTTTGTCGAGAGGAAGCCAGTTAGCGTGTGCTAAACAGGGTTCGAAGAATTCTTCTTGCTTTGCTGTTTGTGTGGGCTAGCCGTTAGCTCCGTTAGCTAACAGGTAGGCGCGTGGCGCAGTTAGCGTCCTGCTAAACTGGACGACAAAACAGCAGAGATGGACGTCTAGCCGATGTTGCAAACTTCGTCGACACTTAGTTAGTGTCCGCTAAACGAAGTGCTCGCAGGGAAGTCTTCGGTGACGCCATTGGTAGGGAGCACGCTCACCTCCTGGTCGGGCGGTTCAGTCACTCGAGACGGTGTCCTGTGAAGTTCAGGTGTGAAGCGAGGTGAAGAGCAAAAAGAGACAGAACGTGATGCGTCACTGTCTCTTATACCAGGAGGGCGGGGCCCCCTGGTGACGTTGCCCTAAAAGGCGTGATAGTATTACTTCAGGTGATCTGCGCGGGGGCGCAATTCCCATACGTCATATGTTGCACCGCAGTGAACTGACTGATAAGGGAACAATCTGGCGTAACAGCGGTAGCCCAATGTTAAGGGGACGTGTCCCCCTCATGTTTAAAAAAATGTTTGTTTGGAAACCCCCCCACCACCACCACCACCACCACCACCACACACTCACAAACACACATTTACCATGAAATATTAGTTCACCCAACGCTGTTTCTATTTCTTTGCAAACAAATCCATTCAACTAAATAGGAGAATAATCAAACCTCTAAAAGTCCGCTCCGGGTTTTCCTGGTTACCTACAACAAGTCACCATGCCGCATGCAGTGTGTCCCTGAGGTCACTTGGATAGTTGCAAAGTCCGCTTGTTATAAGCTACTTGGGCTTGTTTTTTTCCTCAAGTTGCTTTCAAATCTTGTGAGTCGCAGGTTGCGGTTTTTTAAAGCTTGTTTTGAACATGAAGTTGCTTATTTGGGCTTGACTTCCTTTCCAAGTTAAACTAGTTGATTATCTCCCAACTTGCACAAGAAAGCAAGACGAGTTGTAGTTGATAGTTTGTCCCTTCCAAGCCCCCGTTTCTTTTTTATCGCTCCCGAAGATAGACATATACGTCTGTGGGCGCACACCCCAAACACTCAGACTGTGGCCGACTACAGTACTAGGGGGCTCCACTCACACGAAGATGTCAGGATTTTTGGTTTTAAAAAATATGTAGAAAAAAATGATTTACATATTTGTTACATATGCAAAATGTATTTTTTTAATCAGAGCTTATATGTTATTCAAAGTGTTTAGCATAATTTTGCTGTTGTTTATGTGTAATGCCATAATAAATGTATATTTATAATGTTTAAATTGGACCGTTCTACACAGTGTGGTGGGTTGCCAGTTGGGCATGTTTTCATAGAGCTGGTTACTTGTTTCTATTATGAGATCTGGCAATACTGGTCACTTGACTAGAGGGGTGGAGCACGCTGTATAGCGTAGCGCCACATTGTGGCAGTTGTTGACGGAGGGGAGGGGGCGTGAGAGAAGTGGAGCTCTATCTGTAGCATCTTAGCTAGTGTGTTTGTATTGCGCGTCACTAGCTACTTACGAAAAACATAGATGTTTAACAACCCGTTAAAATACACCAGAATGCAGGAAATGGCATCTAATTTAATCAAACTTTTCTGGGGGAGGGCCCCCAGACACACCCACCAATATGTCCCCCCGACATTACAAATCCTTCTGACGCCAATGGGCTTGTTGTCCCTTCAGAGAGTGAGTCTGCTCTGAATCTAAACTGGTAAATTGTCTAAAACTGTCAAATATGTCTGGGTTATTTCCAGCTGGGGGGTTGGGGGTGGGGATTTCGGTTTGTTTCCGGTCTTTCCTCATTTCTCCTCCAAAGCGAGACAGAATATGTTCCAGAGGAACCGGTTCCTGCCATCTCCACCTCACAACCATTCATTGGGTAGCTTCAGTAAAATGTGCTCATAGTTTGCTCTAGATTAGAACAACTTTGAAATGTGTGATTTTACAGAGTTGTGAGCTCAAAGAACCACAATCTGATTCCTACTCATTACACTAGAATGGAGAAAGATAGTTCAAAAGGCAAATGAGAAAATATACATTTTTTTACTTGTGTAAATTTAATGATCTGACTCTTCAGGACTGATCATAATTGTGTCTGTCACTATAAGAACAAACACTGAGGCAGTGGCGGCTGTTCATTTTATTTTATGGGAGGGCGCCATCTAGTGGTCAATAAACTTCAAGTTCAAATTCAAATAAATAGGAACAAATATTTTATCTTTAGAATTTTGCATCATATCCCTACCTTTTGAAATTACTTTAATACATCATACAGTTTAAACTGTTTAATTTTAAAAAACATGTGTAGAAGTATGCATAATTATGTTTGTATATGTAAAGTAAGTTTGATCATGTTTTTATTTGTATATACCAGGTATTACAGGTGAAACAAAATTAAATCAATGAGACGTCAAACAAGTCTGTGAAATTAAACCAACCAGCATAATGGTATTTGTGGACATATTGTGATAAATATATTTGTCTATAGTTTCATATCTGTTGATTGAAAACTGCTAGAATTAAATATTTTTATATAAAAGTTAAGTGTCCTTGAAGAGAACACTCTTTAAGGAATTTAGTTTAAAAAAGTGTTAAACTTATAAAACAAACAGTAATACATTTAAGGTGTAGATGGTAAAACATAAAATTAAACTACACTAGTAGAAGTATAAAACAATTCTTATGGGAGCCCCTGAGAGACAGAAGGATGATTTTAAATTGGAGGAATGATTCCAGATTAGATTTTAAATAACTGATTTATGGGGAAGAAAAATTATCTACTGTATTTGACTATTTTCTGCCGGTCACTCTCAATCCCTCACTCAGTTCAAACACTATTATCAACTGTTTAAATGACTGGCTAGCACTGGCTCTCTCAAAACTTTCTTCACCTAAACACTGATAAAACTGAATGCATTTTATTTGGTGCATCCGGTGACACCAGCAACATCCTTCCCAGTCCCAGTTTTGGTTTTCCTCTCCCCCACTTCAACCAGGTGGTCAGAAATCTTGGAGTGGAGCTTGACTCCAACTTAAAGCTTGATAAACAGATCAGTTCTGTTGTCAAGACCAGATATTGATATTGGAGCTTGGGGCAGTATTTGAGTTGGCATCCTTCAAAACATCTTGTAAATTGAAGAGTTTAAAATAAATAAATAAAATGTGTCAATGGGGCCTCCAAAAGTAGCTCCAGCCCAGGAGCCCGGTTCCTCCTTAATCCTGCCCTGGTGTCACAGACATAAAAGCCAGCAAGCTTTCAGCGCTGGGCTCTTTACTCAGGGAGTTCAGTCTGTGTTCAGCTAATCACACACGGCATCAGGAAAACAACAGAGCTGAAGGAGTAAATAGAGTGCAGCAAAACAGTTATTAGTCCTCACCCCCACCACACACACACACACACACACACACACACATCCCAGTGCTCACTCAGCAATGTAATTAAGAAGTGACGTAAAACAAAAGGAGACAACACGAGGGCCTGGGTAACGAGTGAGAAACTGGTCGTCTCTGCAGCCGAAGACAACCTTACACTGGAGCTGCATCAAGATCACACCATCCATCCATTCTCTTCACCCGCTTCTTCCTTTGCAGGTCACGGGGGTCACTGGTGCCCATATCCATCAGTTACGGTGCAAGAGGCAGGGGACACCCAGGACATGTCTCCAGTCCATCACAGAGACACCACCATTCACTCTCAGTCACACCTAGGGACAATTTAGAGTTACCAATCAGCCTAACATGCATGTTTTTGAAGTACCCAGAGAAAACCCACCAAGTCGGACCTCCATTAATAATATTACAGGTAGTCCTCGACTTACGATGTAGATCCGTTCCTACGCAGCGTCGTAAACCGATTTTCGACGTAAATCAGAACATACGTACATACTGCACCATATACATGTACAGTACAGTACTGTATTACTAAGCACTTAGCCTATCCTAACACAGTACCCTATATAATTATCAAAAAACACATACGTTTGGGAGCCATAATGAAGGACTAGCTCGCTGTGGCGACCCCTGACGAAGGGAGAAGCCGAAAAAAGAAAAAAAAAAGGACAAAAAGAGTTAATGGCCTACTGGGATGCTGGTGACACAGTCCTCCTCGGTCCATCCGCCGTATTCTGTTTACGACGTAAAACCGCCGTCCATCCGCCGTATTCCGTATTCCATTTACGACGTGAAACCACCGCCGTCCTCGGTCCATCCGCCGTATTCTGTTTACGACGTAAAACCGCCGTCCATCCGCCGTATTCTGTTTACGACGTAAAACCGCTGTCTATTTGCCGTATTCCGTATTCTATTTAGGACGTAAAACCGCCGTCCATCCGCCATATTCCGTATTCCATTTATGACGTAAAACCGCTGCCGTCCTTGGTCCATCCGCCGTATTCTGTTTACGATGTAAAACCGCCGTCCATCCGCCGTATTCCGTATTCCATTTACGACGTAAAACCGCCGTCCTCCTCGGTCCATCCGCCGTATTCTGTTTATGACGTAAAACCGCCATCCATCTGCTGTATTCTGTTTACGACGTAAAACCGCCGTCCATCCGCCATATTCCGTATTCCATTTACGACGTAAAACCGCTGTCCTCCTCGGTCCATCCGCCGTATTCCGTATACGACGTAAAACCGCATTCACAGTACAGTACTGTACAGTATTCCTCCGCCGCTGCACCGCGTACAGTACAATATTTTCCGCCGCTGCGTTACGACGTTTACTACGTAAAACCGCGTTCACAGTACAGTGTAGTATTCCTCCGCCGCTGCACCACGTACAGTACAATACTGTATTCTTCCGCCGTTGCGTTACGACGTTCATGACGTAAAACCGCGTGGCTCGAAATAAGAATTTTTATGGTAAATGGGAGATGCGTCGTAATTCGAGACCGCCGTAACCCGAGACCGCCGTAACCCGAGACCGCCGTAACCCGAGGACTACCTGTAGTTTGTTTCTTACATCTGCTGTCAGAGAAACAAAGTTCTGTTCAGCTTTCAGCTCCTGGCAGCTACCAACAAAAATTTATGTGTGATGAACCTACAAAGCATACACGCAGCATTTTCTCCCTCCGTCCACTCTTAGGGCGCTACATCTTTTCTCTGCCCCGCTGCAATAAAAGCAGAGGAATGAATCCATATAGCTCGGGCCGCCAGACAGTTTTTACAACCGTGTTTTTTGTTTTAGATGTACGGCTGACCCAGAGCGCTCCAGTTTGGGCCGCACAGCAGGGGGCCGAGGAGAGAGCTGACTCTGTGGGTTTATGCTAACGAGGGCGTCAAATCTTCCAGTTGGGGCCTGAATGTTCAGAGGAAGGAGGAACCACAACTCATCTGAGCTGATGAATACGCAGCATCCAGACCTTTCTATTTGTTAACCATTTAAAATCAGGGATTTTTAATACACTTGTCTGACTCGACCAACCGTTACACCGAACATTTGTCTTCTCTTGAGTCATTAAAGTTTGCAGTCCTTCGTTTCTGCACAGCTCTTCAGGTCCCACAGCATTTCAAACACGATGAGGTCTGGACTTTGACTGCAACACCATGATTCTTTATTATTATTATTTTTTTCAGTTGTCTTGTTGGAGATTAGCTGCGGTTTTGGATCATTGTGCCGTTGCATCATGACTAGGCCCGTCACGATAAAAAAAATTGCTGCGATTGTCTCAGAAATTATTGCGATAAATGATAATACAGGTACAGTAGTCCCCGACTTACGAGCGAGTTCCGTTCCTACGAGGTGCTCGTAACACGAAATTTCGTATGTCAGAACCCGAAACACTTGTAAGCCCGGATTTTCGGTCATAAGTCAGAAAATGTATGCTAGCGCTACTACGAACACCCGTTTTTCAACACAAACGTACATACTAGTTCATAAACATGCACAGAACTTTGTTTACAAATGGTTAGCTAACACACTTTCATCTAAAAACACATACCAGTGCTGTATTTTCTGTATGTTCTGTACAACTTTACTGTTCGTTAGCCAGCTCGTAAGTCCGGAACCTCGTAAGTCGATGTGCTCGTAAGTCGGGGACTACCTGTATTGTTTGGAATTTGACAATTATTAGTAATCATCAAATTTAAGAAGAAACGTTGGCTAATTTGTTTTGCATGTAGTACATGTTTTTGACCACCAGATGGCAGTATAAGGTTGTTTGAACAGAAGGATGGATAGTGAGAGAGCGAGCAACGTGTCTCTTTAAGACAGGGGTCTGCAAGCTTTATGATCAAAAGAGTCGTTTCTGCCCCTTCGTTCACCAGATCAAATGTGTCCGGAGCCGCAAAACCTGCTACAACAGTGATTCTCAACTGGTCCACTTTAGTGCTCTTTTCTGGCCGGTAGGGGTGACTTTATAAAACTAAAATATCTTGTGAATTAATTTTTTTATTTACTGATATTTTTACATTTTAAGACAAAATAAAAGATAATATTCTTGTACAGGAGGAAAAATAATATGGTTTTTGCCCAATTTCTAAAAACAAAAACAATAAACTATGCAGGCCTATGTGATTTTTTTATTTTTTTTTAAATTGTAGAAAAATTACGTATTCTACTTTCAAGAAATAAAGCGTAAACTGAAAGTGTTTTACTTCTTGTAATGTTTCTAGTATTCACATATTTGCAAAAAAAATTAATTACAGGAAAACTGCTAAAACTAGCCCTTTCAGTTGTTACAAGAACCAGTAAAATTCAGTTTTATGTCAGTTTTGGTCAAAGCTTTGAAAGAGCCACTGCCAAAGTGCCGCATGTGGCTCTAGAGCCGCAGGTTGCAGACCCCTGCTTTAAAAAAAAATGGGAGGGAGGCCCCTTGACGTGACATGGGCTGTGTCTCCTTCCTTTCTTCAGTTCTCGACATGGCGGACGCTCGGTGTGGTTTGAGCTCTTTAGCATAGCATTTTTCACACAGAGCTTTTAATGAAAATAAAAAAAATCAGTAAACAAGTTCTCAGCTTTCTGATAATTCTCAATCAGGTCATCTGGACAGTTTCTTTTTTAGTAGAAACGTTTCACCCTCACTCCAGAGTGCTTCATCAGTCAGAGTAGTTCCAGCACGCTGTTCCCCCACCAAGTAAACAAGTTCTCAGCTTCTTTTTGCAAAGAAAAACAACTTTTTACACAAAGGCACGGGTTTCAACCGAGAATTTTGGAGCTTCGACAAGACGAAGGTTCAGTTTTTTTTTCTAACTCTCTTGTCATGACCTTTGACCTTTAACCTGTTGACACTTGTAGATGGAGTTCTTGGCTTGCACAGTCTTGACTTTTTCATTCAACCTTTATTTAGTCAGGTAAATCTTATTGAGCCTCGTGGACTCATTTACAAAAGCGACCTGCTACAAACTAAAGAATGATGAACAGCAATGATACAATTACTACAATAAACAATAGAAAAACTAGCAAAACATTATAAGGTAGATCATGTATAAAGTCAACAACAAGAACATATATAACACACACTTTGGGGTGCATTTGCTAGAAACATCCACTTTCAGGAAGATGGACAGTAACGCGTTTTTCACTCGTGAGTAATCCTTTTACTGTAAACTGATGGAATACAAATGACCTTTAACCTTTTCAGAGTCAGAGAGTCTTTATTGTCATTTGCACCGCATGTGGTACATGTGATGAAACGAGATTATGTACACAGGGTCCCAGTTACATCCAACAACAAAATGTAAGAGAAAAACAGTAATAACATCTAGGATATAACTAAGAAAAACATCAACTAGAAATACACTAAGCCCTAATGTAATAGAAAAACATCATTACAAACAGCAGCACGAACACGAGTCTGTATGAGCAGATGGTCACAGATGAACACAGCAACAAGAAAACAGATCAGCATCAGCATGTTGTGATATTTTGCAGTGTTTATTCTTATTATTTATTTATTCATGAGTCTAACAGCCTCAGGGTAGAAGCTGTTCCTCAGTCTAGTGGTTCTACATTTGATGCTCCTCAACCTCCGTCCTGAGGGGAGTGGGGCAAAGAGTGTGTGTGCTGGGTGAGTGAGGTCTTTCATGATGCAGGTGGCTCTTTTCCTGCATCTGGAGGTGTAAATGTCTGTGATGGTGGGGAGACTGACTCCAACAGACTTCTGTGCAGCCTTCACCACTCTCTGTAGAGCTTTCCTCTCTGCAACTGTGCAGCCTCCATGCCACACGTTGATGCTGGAGCACAGGATGCTCTCCACTGCACACCTGTAGAAGGAGGTGAGGACTGGGCTGCTCAGACCAGCTCGTCTCAGCCGTCTGAGGAAGTAGAGTCTCTGATGACCTTTCTTGATCAGGCTGGTGGTGTTGTTGCTCCAGCTGAGGTTATCACTCATGTGTACACCCAGGTACTTGTTGGAGACCACTTCCACCGCAGATCCACTTATGTTCAGTGGGGTGTGGGTGTGTTTGTTCCTTCTGAAGTCCACAATCATCCCCTTTGTCTTCTTCACATTCATGTGAAGGTTATTCTCTTTGCACCAGCTCTCCAGGTGTTCCACCTCCTCCCTGTAGCTGGACTCATCATTGTTTGTGATGCATCCCACCACCGCTGTATCATCTGCAAACTTTACAATATGACAGCCTGGATGGGTGGCTGCACAATCATATGTGAGCAGAGTGAACAGGAGAGGGCTCAGCACACATCCTTGAGGTCCTCCTTTGGCATTCCTTTGGCAGCAGAAGTACAGTATTTTCTGGACTATAGGTTGCACCTTTATAAAAGTCGCTTTGTCCAATTATTGTCAATAAATTGGAAAAATCCATTAACAGGTCACACCTTTATATAAGTCGCATCTATTATGCATCACCGCGACGCGTCAGCGCGTCATTTGCCCTGCTGAAAATGACGACCATAGAAGCATGCACGGAAGGACTTTTTACAAGATTAACACAGTAAAAACAATTATTTGTCTGCTGAAAATTATAGCAAACATGTGTCTTAGCTTAACCATTCCTTAATAAATTCACGTAATGGTCAAATCTGCTGGAGTTAAATTTTTTTCGCTTTGAAAAAGTACAAGGAAAAACAACGAAGCTAACCGCGACACATTTACGTCTATAAAACATTGAATTTTATCTCAAGTGACTCCAACAGCTAACAGTTTGTAAATGTACATCTAGTGATTACTTTCTGTAAGTTTGAAAAAAAATCTGCTGTGTGGTTTATGAGCTATTTGCTCAAACGTACAAGGAAAAATCAACTAAGCTAACCGCGACACATTTACGTCTATAAAACATCGGATTTTATCTCAAACTTCTCATGAAGCTAATCAGTTGTAAATATCCATCTAGTGATTACGTTCTGTAAGTTTGATCAAAACCTGTGGTTCTTGACCTATTTTGCTAACAAACACTGAGCTAACAGTGAAGTAGCTAGTTCATACCTCCAGAGCAGGAGGCCGGGCTGCGACAGACTGAGTCCGTCCAGAGGAGGCTCTCGTCGGACACATGAGGTGGGAACGGTTGGTGTACCCTAGTGGACAAAAGTGGTACTGCACCATTTTTGCCAAAATGGAAAAACGGTCATATCTGAGCCAAAAATTGGTCTAAAAAAATGGCGAAAAATCCATAAACAAGTCTCACCTCTCTAAGTCGCAGGGCATGCAAATTAGGCAAAAAGGTGCAACTTATAGTCCGGAAAATACGGTAGTTGCTTCTCTAAGGTCATTGCTGATGTTTTTCTGACTTGGCATTGTGTTAACACACATCTGTCTGCTCCAGCGCAGCAAAATGATAAAACTCCTGCTTTCATCGCGGTGGTCGTGATAAATTAAATACATTTGATCAGCTGCTACTTCCCATCTTAAGTCCTACGGAAGCAGCAAGGGTGGAGTTAGTTCTTAACACTTTTTTTTTTTACTTTGCGTTAGTTTGTACACAATAACATGGACTCCATTTATTTTTATTTGTTTTACCTATCTGTCTTTCTGTTCCCTTCTAAACCTGGGTTTGATTCCAGTTTCTGTCATGAAAATGACTCGTTTTAAAAGATTCACAACTTCACTTCAAACAAATCGGCTCGTTCTTGAAGGCAACCTAATAGAAATAAAAAAACAGTACAGTTTGAACGACAATGCTAGAACTGGGTCTTCCAAATAAATCTGCAGACAAAGTAAAAAGTGAAAAACCAAACAGGCCAGATACAAACTCACCGACGTGTAATTACCATATTTTAAAAAAAAAGAACGCAGGCAAAGAAAGTGACAACAGACTCACCTACTCCTGCAACTGCCAAAACCTCCTGCAGAAGACTCGTGATGAACAAAAGAGTCATGATTTATTGCTTTGCTGAGACAGTTTCAGCTCAAAGTTAAAGTTTTGTGTAACAGCTGTCAGTGATTTCTAAATCATTTTGTCAAGTTTGTTCCTCAGCCTGAACCTCAATCCAAAGGCAGGAGCATCCTCCCATTGTTCACTCCTCCAATCTCCTCCTCCAGCCCCACACATCTGGTCCTTCATGTGCACACACAGGTTTTATTTTGTTTAAGAGACTGATAAAGACGAGTTTCTTGAAAGAATATGGAAATCGTTAATATAAATCTACTTAAGTTGTTGTCTGATTTGATTTAGATGTTTGAGTTTTTATGTTTTTAATTTAGCTAGATTGTTATTGTCTTTGTGAATTACATTTTAATTTAAATTTTGTAAAAATATTTTGATTTACATTAGAATTAAGTAAAAAGGGGCAGTTTTCATAAGACTAGTTCTTCTTCTGCCACCTTTCATTTTATTTTATTTACATTTTTATTGTATTGTATATATATATATA
>JBBPBX010075451.1:3955-17342 GCA_038048925.1 Garcialebias charrua | reverse complement strand
GTCCTCGACTTGGCTGCATGCTGTTTGATGACTTCTGCTGTTAGCAGTGGGTTATTGCTTGGTTTATTTTGTGTTACATATTGGCTGTTTGTATCTGCTCTAAGTTATACAGGGGTTTAATGTTATTTTTGTGCAGGATAAAAGCTTTAGTAAGGAGTTATATTATTGGATGACAAGTTGGAGTAATGGTGTTTTAGTGGTTGTTGTTTTTTGCAACCTGTTTTTTGTTTTGAGGGTTTTTAAGATGGCAGAATCCCCCTTCTTTTTTTCTTTTCTTTTTTTTCTCTCCCTTCAATTTATTTATTTATTTATTTTATTTTTCTCCCCTATGCCTACTCATTGTCAAATGTGTCTTCTTTTTTTTTTTGTACAGTTGATAGTAGATGAATAATAATCTTACGTTCATTAGTTGGAATGTGAAGGGGCTAAATCATCCAGTAAAACGCAAAAAGGTTTTTTCACGTTTGAAACAGCTCAGGTCTGGGGTAATTTTCCTACAGGAAACTCATTTGAGGGATCAGGATCACTGGCGGCTGAGGAAATGTTGGACTGGACAGTATTTTCATTCTAACTTCAGTGCAAAGGCTAGAGGGGCTGCTATTTTAATCAATCAAAATATTCCTTTTGTTGCCTCTACAATCCTCTCAGATAAAAATGGAAGATTTATTATTGTATCAGGTAAACTTGGTAATAAGCTTGTGACATTTGCTAATGTTTATGCACCCAATTTTGATGATGTTCAATTTTTCCAGAATCTTTTCTCCCAACTTCCAGATCTGAATTCTCATTCTTTAATTTTGGGCGGAGACTTCAATTTATTTTTAGATGCATCTTTAGACCGTTCCTCCTCTAAACCTGCCTGCCCAAATAAATCTGCAACATGCAT
The DNA here is from genome assembly GCA_038048925.1 of Garcialebias charrua. Lineage (NCBI taxonomy): Eukaryota > Metazoa > Chordata > Actinopteri > Cyprinodontiformes > Rivulidae > Garcialebias > Garcialebias charrua. Next base: position 16,456 of record JBBPBX010075451.1, on the reverse strand, counting down.
CAAGTCCTTTCTTAAGGATTTTAGTCTCACTGACCCATGGCGTTTTTTATATCCAAATGGTAGGGACTATTCTTTTTTTTCTCATGTTCACCATACTTACACCCGTATTGACTATTTTTTTATTGACAACCTGTTACTTCCAAATCTTAGATCTTGCAGTTATGAAAGCATTACAATTTCTGATCATGCCCCTCTTGTTATCAAGATGGCCTTACTGGACACTGACTTGGTAAAGAAGCACTGGAGACTTGACCCTTTATTGCTTAAGGATGAGAACTTTGTTAAATTAACTTCCTCCAAAATAAAAACTTTTTTGAGTGAAAACAGAACACCGGGTATGCCCTGCAAAACAATTTGGGAAGCCATGAAGGCTTTTCTAAGAGGAGAAGTAATTTCATATGCAGCATTTAAAAGAAAATCTTTAATACAGAAACAAAAAGATCTTTCAGATCAAATATTAAATATAGATAGGCAATATGCACAATCGCCCTCACCATCACTATATAAGGAACGATTGAGGCTACAGACTGAATTTAATATAATTTCTACAAATCAGGTTGAAGGCTGTCTGATTAGAACTAAGAGTAATTTTTATGAGCATGGTGAGAAAACTGGTAAAATCTTGGCTAATCAATTGCGTGGCGTTAAAGCAAAGCAAATAATAACAGGTGTAAAAACTAACAATGGGACCATTTCATCAAATTCAAAAATAATCAATGATCATTTTAAAATGTTTTATTCAAGTTTGTATAAACCTGAATCTACTGCATGTCTGACTGATATGGAGACCTTTTTTAGCACAATTAATGTTCCTTCATTGTCTTCAGACCTAGGACAAAATCTTGAAACCCCTATCACCCAGGATGAAATTAAAGTGGCTATATCTTCCATGCAGTCTGGAAAATCGCCGGGGCCCGATGGGTTCCCAGCAGATTTTTTTAAGATATTCTCAAACGATCTTTCATCTTTTTTGCATCTGGTCTTTATTGAGTCGCTGGAGTCTGAGGCTCTTCCTCCCACGTGTTATCAGGCCTATATATCCCTGCTGTTGAAAAAGGACAAAGACCCATTGGACTGTGCATCTTACAGACCTATATCTTTATTAAACACAGATGTCAAGATACTGGCCAAATTGCTAGCTCATCGATTGGAAAATGTCCTTCCTTCTATTATTTCTCCTGACCAGACTGGTTTTGTTAAAAATCGCCATTCTTTTCACAATATTAGACGTTTATTCGACATTATATACACATCTAATAATCATGTAGCAGAATGTCTGATTTCTATGGATGCCGAAAAGGCATTTGATAGAGTCAATTGGCATTATTTGTTTTTTACCTTGGAGAAATTTGGTTTTGGCCCTCTATTTTGTTCCTGGATAAAATTGTTATATAAATGTCCTTTAGCTTCAGTGTTAACAAATAACCAATATTCAGAGTACTTCAGGCTGTATCGTGGAACGAGGCAAGGATGTCCTTTGAGCCCCATGTTATTTGCCTTGGCAATTGAACCACTCGCTGTGCTGATCCGTGGCAGCAGGGAGATACAGGGAATCCGTAGAGCTGGCACTGACCACAAGGTCTCACTTTATGCTGACGATTTGCTTTTGTATGTTTCTTACCCACTTAAGTCATTACCTGCAATACTCCAGGTGCTGGATAATTTTGGAAAATTGTCCGGGTATAAAATAAATTTGGATAAAAGCGAATTATTTTTAATTAACAATGAGGCTATAAAACTTGATTATGGCAGTTTTCCCCTTAGGAAAGTGACTGAACATTTTAAATATCTTGGCATATGTGTCACTAGAAAATATCAAAACCTATTCAAAACTAATTTTCTTCCTTTACTTGATCAGTCAAAACAACTCTTGTCTAAATGGTCCCCATTGTTACTGTCCCTGGTGGGTAGAATTAATTCTGTGAAAATGATGCTGCTTCCTAAATATTTGTATTTTTTCCAATGCCTCCCTGTTCTGATTCCTAAATCATTCTTCAAAACTCTGGACACATTAATTATTTCTTTTATTTGGAATGGTAAACATCCCAGGTTAAGAAAAGCCTTCCTTCAAAGACCTAAACAGTCAGGTGGAATGGCCTTGCCCAACTTTCAAAACTACTATTGGGCAGCTAACATTCGAGGACTACTTCACTGGCATTACTTTCATTTGGATCCTTCACCCCCAGTCTGGGTGTCCATGGAGGTTCATACTGGAGGTACTGGAATTTCTCTGCCATCACTTTTAGGTTCGCCTTTTCCTCTGACCTGTTCAGTTCCATTTGGTGGCCCAGTGGTTAAACAGTCTCTTAAAATCTGGTCTCAATTCAGAAAAACTCTTGGTCTCCAGGCTTTTTCACTTTTAAGTCCTGTTGCAGGTAATCACCTGTTTGCTCCATCAGCTGGATTTCGAGTTTGGCATGAAAAAGGAGTTAAATGCTTTGCAGATTTATATTCAAATGGATGCTTTTCCAGCTTCTCTGAACTAACAGAGAAGTTTGGAATTGCATCCTCAAATTTTTTCAGATTTCTTCAGGTCAGGCATTATGTGAAAAGTATGACACCACAATTTCCTTATAAACCTCCAGATAACCCTCTTGATGCATTTCTGTCAATCAATCCCACTTCCAAAGGTGTGTTGTCTCAACTTTATAGTCTTATCTTCAGATTGAATTGTCCATCTCTGACTGCTATTAAAACAGTCTGGGAACAAGACCTTCAATCCCCCCTCTCTGACGAGGTGTGGGACTCTATTCTGGATCAGGTGCATTCAACTTCAATGTGTGCTCGCCACGCACTCCTGCAATTTAAAGTTGTCCATCGGGTACACTATTCTAAAGTTAAATTGGCGCGCATTTATCCAAACGTGGATCCAACGTGTGACAGGTGTAGGAGTACACCTGCTACACTAATCCATATGTTTTGGTCTTGTCCTACCCTGGCTAACTTCTGGAAATCAGTTTTCCACACTATATCTGAAGTTTTGCAATGTGAGATTGAGCCAACGCCCATCTCCGCCGTCTTTGGAGTGGCCCCAGAACTAGACATACCACGCTTTAAACAAAGAATGCTTTCATTTTTATCTTTACTTGCCAGGAGAGCCATTTTATTAAAGTGGAAAGATCCAGCTCCCCCGTCACATTCACATTGGATCAGGGATATTATGTTATGTATGGACTTAGAAAAGATAACATTTACTCTCCGGGGTTCTGAAAATAAATTTTATAAAGTTTGGTACCCCTTCTTAACAGTTTATGAGAAATCTTCTACAACTGTCGTTGAGTAGCTCCCCCCCCCCCTACCTTTTTTTTTCTTTCTTTTTTTCTCTTTGTAGTTTACTTAATTTTACCTTATATAGTTTATGGACATGGGTCTATCTAAAATAGCATTGTATAATTGTGATTTATTTTATTTATTTTATTTTATTAATTATTGCATTGTAGAATTGTGACTGATTTTAATTTATTTTATTAATTGTTATTACTACCATCTCTATTTTGCGCAAATGTTATTTGGTGGGTTTATCTGCTGTCTGGGGTTTTGTTTTTGGGTTAAAATCTGTGAATATTAGCTTGTTATGCACGTTTTTGTACCATATTTGTCAATATACAGCTAATAATCAATAAAAAAATATATAAAAATGAAGAAAAGTTACATATAGCTCCTTTAAACACAAGAAAATAACTCAGTACATTAATTTGGGGTAAATAGAGACTGATCTTTCCTCTCCAAGAAAGAGGTGGTGCCCAAACAATGTGATTATCTGCATAATACATGCATATCTTATGAGCTTAACCAATCAGTCTGACATGCATGTTTGTGGCCTGTGGGAGGGAACCGGAGTACCCGGAGAAAACCCACACATGCATGGAGAGATCATGCAAATGCCACCCAGAAAGATCCCCGGCCCGGGATTTGAACTAGGGACTTGCTCATTGAGAGGCAGCAGCTCTACAAGTTGCACCACCGTGCTGCCTTTATTTTGATTATTTATTAAAAATACAACGAGAGAAGATGTTGCCCAGTCTGTGGAGTGAATTTCTGGCCACACTACGCTCCTGCCCAACAGAGATGTGGACTGCATGTCCCGCGGGGAGCGTCTTCATCCACCTTCAGCTGTCCGCTCTGCAGACTTTACGCACAGCGTCTCCAGACAGCTCTGCAGGACGACTGCTACGATATGGGTCTGTAAATATATTGTTAATTATCAGTTATGGGTAACTCTAAATTGTCCCTAGATGTGAGTGAGAGACTGAATGGTTGTTTATCTCCATGTGTCCCTGTGAAGGACTTGTGACCCGAACAGGGTGTACCCCGCCTCTCGCACAGTGATTGCTGGACATGGGCACCGGTGACCCCCGTGACCCAAAATGGAAGAAGTGGGGATGGATGGCTGGATAATCAAAACAATTTTTTAAAATTCATTTTACGTTGAAACATAAAAATAAAGAAAAAAAAAACCATTTCATAAATAAGTGAAAGAAAGAATACATCAAATGAAAGGTGGCAGAAAGAAGAAGAATTCTTATTATGTCTGCCCATTTTTTTCAAATACAAAACAATTTCAAACAATCAATTCAAAACAATCATTATAGAAATAACAGATGAAAAGAGTAATTTTCACAATCAACAATAACTAGTACATTAGACGCTTACCTAAAGCTTTAGTATTTTGTTCATCCATCTTTAGTATTTTGTGAACAATTTAGATTTGATAAATTTTTTTTAATTTAATCACAGAGTCAACATCTTTAGCATTAATTTCCAAAACATTCCATAATTCGACTCCCTTATTTGAAATAAACCGTCCCTTTAAACTGGTCCTATTCCTTGGCTTTACAAAAATTCCAGTTCCCTTTAGACTGTAGCAGCTTTCTCTCTTAATGAAACACATTTGAACATTTGGGGTAGCATATTCTTATGAGCCCTATACATTACTAACAAAATATTATAGTCCACCAAATCATGAAACTTCAGTACTTTCAGTTGTTTAAATAATATATTTGAGGGATGACAATAAGGTTTTCTAGAAATAATTCTCACAGCTCTCTTCTGTAAAATAAAAATAGAGTTTGTTATAGTGATGGGCAGAGATTTGAGTTGTGCCAGATCCGAGCAGTCAAAATGAGAGAGTTCCCGGATCTTGTTCCGGCAGAATCCATCTCAAATGAACCACTGTGTCCTCACTACATATGATAGAGTGAGATTGGTCCACAATAGTTTTGAGCACGTCTAAACCTCTTTAGAGGGGTGGTGGTTGTTTATCACGGTGGTATCGGGGTCCAGCAGTGAACTTGGTGGCAGTGTATCCATGATGAAGGGTCCACATGCACTGCTGTGACTTGGCTAGACTCTTTCAAACACGAAGCTCCAGGTGTGCAGCTGCATCCTTATGCAAAACATGGAAATATGAATATTAAAGATGAAATGACAGGTTTCACTATTGTTGTTTAAATGAAATGTAAATCTTAGAGGCTGCAGATAAAATAACCAATTGTCGTTGGATTTACATTTAACTTAAACCCAAAGAGGTAGTTATTCAGCTTCCTTTTTTTTTGTTCTTTTTTCTATTGTGATTCCAAACAATGTATTTTCTGTTTTCGTGCGAGCCTTGTGAATTTATCAAATGTTAAGAGGAAGAGGAAACATTTGCTTGCTCTTTATAAACTGTTTAATTCAGTCCCGTCTTTAGCAGCAGTTTTTATCTGTCACTCTTCATGATGGACGTAAACGATGGTTCTTCAGGGATTTATGAAAATACTCAACATAAAAAAGGTAAAAACTCCCGGTTAACATTTTATGACGAGACAGATTTAAATTGGATTTCAGCCAACAGTTATTTAGGAATTAACTTGTTGAAGGCAAACATTTATTTTGATCAGTCAAACTGGGTTCAATTTTGTGTTTGTCATGGATTTAACTCAAGAAGTAGAAACAAATTGGGTTTTTACAGAATAATTTATATTTTTTTTTCAGAGAAAAAAACGAAGCCAAACATTAACTCTGCAGTAAAATCTACAGAACCTGCTGACAAGAATTCACCAAGTACCGGTAAGTCCTCTGGATTTTTTCTGTTTGTATGTAAAGGTTCTAGATTTGTGTTTTAATACAGAATATTGCTACAATATTTAGTTTAAAAGGTTCTTCTGTTGTCAGATTTGGGATGAGGTTTATGAATACATTAATGTTTCTGTTAGGTCCAGTTTGAATAATACAGTGAAGGATGAAGTTTTATTTCTTTTGTCACTTCAGAAAATATATTTTGGGATAAAGTGGCTCAGACCTTTAATTTCTGAACAACACTCAGATGACAGCAAACCAGGATTTTATTAACAATCATCTCTAAACAGACATTAATCCAAGTGATTGTCCCGTTTCAGCCAGGATTCATTTGTAGAAGCTGCGTCACATCGTTTGTATCTGACTCCTTTACACTCATACAGAGAGGAAGCTCCTCAGGTCAGGTCTAAATATGGACCTGAGTTTAAACACATTAGAACACCGGGTTCAGGTAGAACTCATTTTACTGGACTGTGAGCAGACTCCACAGAAAGACTCAACACATGCTCACATCTTCACTTTTGTTACTGTGAAACAGAAATATTGTTCTCAACACGTGTTTAATTTACTTATAAATTATTAAAAATAAAGAACAAACAGTTTCTCTGTAAGTATAATATTAATACCAATGACTGTGTTGTTGTTTCCAATCAGACGGTGAAGCAGCAGCTCACTCTCACTTCCACACTTTCGGTGTGTTGATGTTGTGTTGGGGAATATTTTGTGTCGTCCTGGTGGCCAGAATCATCATCGTCAGTCAGAGTGAGATCTTTTTCTACAAACTCAACGTTAAGAAATTCTTTTAGGACATCTCAATGAGTGTGAGACGTTCTATCTCTAAGAATCTTATATCAGTTTGTTGCATCAGTTTTCAGCACCACTACAAGTCATTCTTGTAGCAGAACAGAAGTTCATCCGTCTTTATCAGAGACAACTAGTTCATCAGATGAGACAAAGACAGTCAGGAGAAGACAAGAGACATTTGTAGAGGACATCGTTTCTGCAGTGAAACTAAACTGATGCTTGTGTTCTTCCATCCACAGTCTCGAAGGATTACGAAGCAACCGTCAGTGACCTCAAAGCTAAAAATGTTCAGCTGAGTGTGGTGAACAGCAACCTAACAAATCAAATCAAACAACTAGTTGTGGACAAAATGAACCTGACGAGCCAAACTGAGAAGCTGACAAGAGAAAGGAACAACTTCATCTGGACTCTGAGAGTCATCCTGACCTTCGACACTTTTCCAGTAAACGAAGTCTGTCCCAACAAAAGTAAGTTCTTCACTTTGGTGACCTGAAACTGTGAACTTATTTCAGCTGCTGCTAAATCATCTTCCACAGGAGCTGCAGGATGATCAGTCAGGTGATAAAATCATTCATGTCAGTCATCTGCAAACAAAGAAACCCACGACCTGAAAAAAAGTTGGTTTGTTTGGGGTTTTTATTCTACAAGTGTTGCTTTAGTTTGGACACCTGAGTAGTTGGAGTGCTCTTTTAGGATATTTTGATTTTATTCACACTTAGCACTGGAAACTAGATCTGATGGTGTTAAACTGTTTCAATCTACAAACTTCCTAAAATGATCAAGGCAGCTGTTTGGTGGAATTATAAAGTTTTAAACTTGTTTTCTTTATGTTTTGTTCACTTTGATCAAGTACAGGTGAGAAAATATTTATTCAAAATGTCAAAGTCAAACTGATAATTGATGGACGTGTTTCCTTCTGGCTGTGGAAGAAAACTTTTCATAATTGATGATCTTAAATGTTTTAAATATTTTGTTTTTGCATCTCTTTTTTATATAAATTGTTTTAAAATATTTTAAAATTTGATTTGATGTGTACTCTTTATATATTATTAATACTTTGTAATATTTGTATCCTTTTTTATTTTTTTTATTTTATTTTTATGAAAACAGCATGTCAGCCGTGTCTGGCAGGATGGATTCAGTTCCAGGACAAGTGCTACTTTTTTTCTAATGACAGCTATCCCTGGAAGAGCTGGGACGATAGTCGACAGTTTTGTCAGTATAATTTTGCAGATCTGGTTGTTATTAATAATCTGGAGGAACAGGTGAGCTCTGAGACAAACATCACAACTTGAACTTTCTAAATTGAACCTATTTCAAATATTGACTCAGATTTTAGTAACTTACAGAAAGTTTAAAAAATTTTCTGATGTTTTAATTTACAGCAATTTGTTGGTGATCGCACTAAACCCTACTTTAATGAATGGAAAGGATTCTGGTTGGGATTACGCAAAGTTAACGACAACTGGGTCTGGGTTGATGGACGTATTGACACTCTGGGGTAAGAACATTTCTGTTCAACAACAGGAGAAAAAACAGAATAATGTATTCTCCTGTGTTGTATTGTTTTGTAAATACCATCAGACTGCACATTAATTAACAAACTGTTTCGTGTGAAAACTGTTTTTATACAACGTATTTTTCCTGTGAGTTTTTCATGTTTTGTTTATACATTTTTAATAAAATCTTTGTTGTAGTAACATCAGCTCATAACACAGGGAACTTGCAGTTCTTGAAACTTTAAAACAGGTGAATCCTAGTATTACAAGTTGAGTACAACCAAACCACAGATGTTCTAAAATGTATACAATTTTCTGCTAAAATTACAACTTTTCAACAGTTTGTCGTATTTTACAAATTATATTCAATTCAGTTCAAATGGATCACATGAGTCCGTCTTTCATTCTAATATAGTTCAACAAAGACAAAGTTGAAACAAGACTTCAGGAAATGATCCCTTTTGTTTTTAAAGCAACATCAGAACATCTTCACCCTAAGAATAGAAAATTAAAACTAAAACCATACAGTTCTTAAAACAATGAAACAGGTGCACCACAATATTAATGACAACATAAATGTCAGTCACTGCCCTTCTACAGGTTAAATACAGCCAAACCACAGAAGACGTTAATTAGAGAAATAAAATCAGGAATTTGAGACAAATTTTTCTGTTTCTCTGCTAAACTGCTGAAGTCGTTAAAAATGTTCTCCTGTGATTTCAGTTTGTTGTTCTTAAAATTTTCTGAAACTGTATTAGGTTCTATTCTTTTTAATTTGCTGATGTTGGTTCATTTGTTCATGTTCTGATGTTCATGTTTCTCATTTGAAGGTTCTGGGGGAGTGTCCACTTTGCCATTGAGTCTGTTCTGCTGGTTCCTGGGACACCCCCCACACAGAGCTGGAGGCGTTTAGCATCAATTAGTGAAAACAAGTTCATCTGTGAGCGTGAAGCTCTGATGTGGTCCACTTATTTTTAACTGTTTTTTTCTTTTTCTTCATATTTCCAGAACTTCTGTTCATTTCTGTGTGATCAGATTTTGATTTTAAAAACTGAGATTTGGTCTCATCTGATGTAAACAGCTGGGACACATATTGTTCTGCTTCCTTCCTGTTTCTGCAGCAACTCATAGCAACAAATATAATGATTACAAATTAATAAAATATGAAGAAATATAGGACAACAACCTTTTTTAAAATGTCAGTGATGTAGCATTCACTGATTAGGGAGACATTTATATTTTTATTTTGTAAATATTTATCTAAATATGTTAATGTAATTTGGTTTGACATACATGTATATCTGAAACTATTTTTAAGCATTTAAAAAAATCATATTTAAAGTTTTCTTGCATTTTCTTTTCAATAATTATTGTTTTCTGTGCAATCACTCTATTGGTAATATGATTGTATATATTTTATTATTCATTATGTACAAATTTTTCTTCCTCTGTGGATAACACACCTCATTGTTCACCTTTTGGTGTTTGATACTGATTTTTCCGATTGTCCCTAAACGTCTCGTATGCTGGTGACTTCTGCTTCATCAGTGATCTGATTGGCTGAATCCCCTGTCACTCACCTCTTCCTCTGCAGAGTCACTGAATCATTTCAACACTTTCTTCTGCTTCCTCTTCACTTCAGACTCAGAGTTTTAGACTTTTAAACTCTGCAGCAAATGATCACTGGTCGGGGGTTTTGGTGCTACACAAACTGATGAAGAGCTCGTTGAAAAACTGCAAAAAGTCTAATCTCTGTGGAAAACTCTGTCAATGTTTATCCTGAAGACAAATAAATGTTGAGAGGAAAGATAATCAACTCAGAAAATATTTCTTATAAAATACTACTGATTCTTGTGAAACAATGTACAATAATAATCAATAACTCAATCTGAGAAAAGAATGTTAATGTCTGTGTAAATCTGGGGTTGTTCTTATTCTACAATATTAACTTTGAGTTATACTTTTATGTAACTGTTATTTTAATATTTTAAAGCAATTTAAAAAATGTATAATTTAGCAAATATACTCTTCCTTACTGAAGAACATTATTTGTCCTGCATCGCGAAGTGAATAGGGAGAAATATCCTCCATCCATCTGGTTGCTGTCTATCTGTCTATCCATCCTTCTTGTGAGTGTGTAGCTGCGTCTTGGCATAAGAAAAGTCCCCATTGAAAATAGGGTTGCCACGTCAAACCATACAGACAAACACACACACATTTATTTTATTTACTTAACCTTTATTTATACAGGCAGTGTCATTGAGTCACGAGGACTCACTTTCAAGAGAGACCTGTTTGGGAGCAGATTGTGGGGTTAAGGACCTTGCTCAAGGGTCTATAGTGGAGCAAATGTGGGTGGAGGCAGGTGTGAGTGTTTCACCTTTGCCATCAACATTTTAATGTTGTCGGTACGGGGAGTTGAACCAGCGACTTTCCGATCACAGCCCCATCTTCTCTAACCTATGTGCCACTACTCCCTGCGCCACCACCCTGGCTGTTGAGATTGTAGAAGAATGATTTAGTAAGTAAATATGAAGGTTCTGAAGCATATACAGAAATTTTGGTAGAATATTAATTTTTACGGAGTGTGCGGTAGGGGTTGCCATCTGGCAATGTACTGCTTAAGGTTTGCCATCTTAGTTTCATAGATGTTCTTGTGCTCTCTGCATGCCTGGTGTTTGATTACCTTCAAGAAAGATTTCAATTTCAGATGTAAAAAATGTACCTCAGACTAGAGTGAGGAGTTGAGTCTCCAAGGATTATATGCAGATTATGTGACCGGGAGAAGCAATTTCATAATAAGTGGACCGTGTTCTGAAGTAACCATGACCCCATAGTCACATTCTTTCACTAAAGGCAGTATTTGTTTATCAAAGAAGAAGTAGTCAATTTAGGAGTATGTAATATGAACTTGGGAAAGAAATGAGTATGATCTTGAAGTAGGATTATGGAAGTGCCACACGTCAGCCACACCCTAAGATTTAAGGAATGAGTTGATTGATTAAGCGGACTTAGTCAGGGTAGTTTTCACCATCGAACCACGGTCATGCAGTCTGCATTCTGGGTCATGAATCCCTGCTAACTGTGGTACTCTCAACATCTGTCTGATGCTGTCTGGCTACACTCCCCTGCCACAACCTTATGCCTGGTACCCACTGCCCCGTTGTCGGGCGGCTGAAGCGGCCGGTTTACATTCAAAGTCTATGAGGAGACGCGTGGAGTCACGGCGAACAGGGAAGCGGCGCGATTCAAGTGATCGAAGCGGCGCGGGGGCAGCTTGCACACGCATGCGCGCGTCGGCGTCGAACTGCCAACGCCATAAAATTTGATCATTGGAGGCTCGACGCATTTAGCAAACAGTCGGGAGAGCCTCTGCTATCTGATTACACAACCACAACGGGACTTTTTTTGGACTTTTTAAACTTACCGGATCGAGCCTCCATGAACTGGAACCAAACTCCGGTAAGAAACGTGACATTTTTACAGTTGCTGCTGACAGGCTGCTGTTCTCTCCAGTGTAGATCACCCCAAACATAAAAAAAAACGTTTTATCTCATCAAAGACCGTCGGAGGTGCAGTTAACACAACAACTGAACCCGGAAAACGAGCTACACCCCCTCCCTCTGCTACCCCCTAGTGTACGTCATCAGACGGTCTTCAGTGGTTTGGTGGGACCCTGACAAGCAGCCAAAAGGGGACGGCAGGCGCGTTTCGAGTTGTGCAGTGGGTACCAGGCATCACAGTCTCCAATCTCCCTCAGGTTTCTTTGTCTACACAGAATGTAGTCGACCTGCGTACTCCTTCCTCCACTCTTATAGGTCCCTCTATGTTCCTCCCTCTTTTGGAAATAAGTATTGACTATAGCCATTTCCATTCTCTTGGCAAAATCCACCACCATCTGTCCTTCCTGGTTTCTTTCCTTGACTCCAAACCTACCCATCAGTGGCTGCTCTTGAAATGTCCACCAGGGGGGCTATTTCTCCAAAATGAAAAAAAAATGTCCCAAGTTCAAATAGTTTTTTTTAATCAAATGCAGATTAACACAAGGTCAACAGAACAATTAAATGCTCAGGATGAGAATAACCAATTTGACTCACTAAAACAACAAAGAACAAACAAAAATATATATAAATAAATAAAT
>JBBPBX010075450.1:0-17342 GCA_038048925.1 Garcialebias charrua | reverse complement strand
GGGTGAAAGGACACTGAGAGAGAAAAAGAAGAAGAACACATAGAGAAAGAACAAACAAAATAACTGTAAAGACTTGGGAAGTTTCAGGCTAGCAACAGCAGATAAAAGACCAATCTCTCCAGAGCCAGAGATACCCGCAAAAAGTTACACAGAGGCAGAAAAGAGAAGAAAAACCCAGATCACAGAGAAGAGGAGGCATAACGTTAATGGCAATCAGCAGTCGTATAAATGCACACAGTGTGAAAGAGATGAGAGGTGCCCAGTGCATCATGGGAGGTCCCATGGCAGACTGGGCCTCGAGCAGCATAACTAAAGGAAGTTTTCAACTTCATTTTAAAAAGTGGAGAGGGTTTCAGCCTCGCAAAAGTCAAATAGGAGCAGGTTTCACTAGAGAGAATGAAAGCTGAGGGCTCTACCTCCTGTTTGAATCTTCAGATTATCAAGAAGCCACAACTTAACCATAACTACTACCGGTATAATAGTACTTGGTTGGGATATTAACTGTTTTCCAGAATATATTTTAAATATACTCTATCTGTGTTTAGAATGAAGGTAACTTTTGAATTAAAGCTGATAGAAGACAAAAAATAATAATTATTGCTATGACAGTTCACAACATTTGCTCTTTTGAGAGACCTTGCGTGCTTGTCTTTGTCCATCTGTCTATTAACAAGTTATCTCATGAACCAATAGCCACATTTTAACGACTCTCCAAAAGTAATAATTGGATGTGCAACTGATTAACATTTAAAGTAAACGTTTACAAGATGGTAACCACACCTGACCAGCTTTAGCAAAGACCAAAATGGGTATACCTCAGTCCATTTTAAATATCTTAAGTTTGGTGGGAGACATCCTCAACACACAATATGAGCACTAACAGAGAGATTTGTTGAAAACTGTGGCATGCAATCCTGTGGGTGATACGTAGTGTTGTGTTCAAGACCACCTAACCTGAGACCAAGTCAAGACCAGTGTACCAAGCCAGATACTTTTAGGGTCCGAGACCAAGTCAAGACCTCAAATAAAATAAATAAAATATATTTTTTTTATAAAATATTTTTATAAAAATTACATACTGCAACTTTGTTTGCTTTGAATGAATATATCAGCTTTTATACATTTTCAAAGCTACATAACAAAGAAATCCAACATTCAGTGTCCTAACTTCATGTGATTCAACAATAAAATTACACAACTGTTAAACTGGAAGTAGTTTCATCACATGCCAAGTCTTAAAAAAACTGCAGTGGCAAAACTCTTCATAAGTCTGGACTCAAGACCAAGGATAACCATATAGTTGCATTAGTTATATAAGTATATTCTTTAATTTAAATAGACAAATTTTGTAACTGATGATATGGCAGACATCTTCTCTCGTGCCCAGACAATCACTTCTCATTTTCTTGCAGTGAGTCCAGTGTTGCCAGATAGAGTTGAGGTTTTTCAGCCCAAAAATCTGTTAAAAACTGCCACATCACACAAAAATCTGCTCAATCAATATATTGTTACAGTTTCAACACGAACGCACATCAGTACAAGCCAAGGTATTTTAACAATATGTTGCAAAACACAACAATCCAACAAAAATCTTCCCATAGTTCCCAGCAAAATCGTAATGTAAACCGCCCAATTGGCAGTAAACTGTTCAATCTGCCACTGGAAGTGACGTGTGCGAGTGAAAGTGGGGTGGGCGTGACAGCGGTAACAAAAATTGTATTTAGCACTGAGTCACGTTATCGCTTGGATTTGAATCAGTACGTTTTGCATCCAGTAAAAACAAAGATGTTAACAAATAAACTGGACAATATTCTGGCAATTTAGTGATATTTCCACAGTTGTGGTCTTGACTGGTTTTCAAATAAAATCCAGAGTCCTCAATGTGCAAGCCCGAGATAAGACCAATACTAAAGGCAGTCGAGTCCGAGACAAGACAGAGACCATCAAAAAGTGGTACTGAGACCTGTCTTAAGACCAAGACCGGTCTCAAGTACTGCAACACTAGTGATGCGTATTCCTTCAGGGAATGCTAAGTTCATCATTATTATTATTTTTAATTAAGCTATGGTTGGAAGTGTGTAATTAGACGTAAGGGACACAATAAATTATATACAATAGCAGCTGTAAACAAATTGCATAAACTTTTTAATTGCCAAAATGGGAGTTAAACAACAAAACACACACGCAAGACAACATTTTTTGATAAGCCAGTGAAAATGAAAAAACGTGGGCATGCCACTTGTTACATGATACCTTTTTCTCTTTCTGTATTTTAAATTATTTTGATAGTATATTTTAATGTTTACAATGTCAAGTTTACTATAAATAATAACAGACCCCAAAAATTCATGTTTAAATATGTAATCTTTAGAGCCGGCTCATTGGGTATGTGTGCATGTGTTCGTCAGTTTTGCTGCACTTTGCCACTACAGCTACTTTACAGTGCACCGACCTTGGTTCCTGCATTCTGAGCAGAACATGTTCAGAATGCTTCAGTTGACAACCAGGACTTTGGATCAGTGCAAGTAAGAAGAGCTAATGTAGACACAACAGCATAAAAATAACAAATATTATTTAATACTTAATAATTTCTTAATAAACTACATAAAAAAGGCTTATTTTTCTTTGTTTGCCACCATATTAGGCTTATTTATGAGTGTGTTTTTTTCACAAAGGACTTTGTGTCACCATCTCAGTCTATATTGTTCTCAATTTTCTTGTTTTCATCCTTGCAAATGCAACATAAATTACCTGCACAATAATTTAAAAATAAATACAATATGAGACATCACTACCCCCCCGTTCCCCAGCGTAGGTGTACAGATTTTATTCTCCGTTGTTTGCATATTAAATATCTTATCTGAAATATACTTTGAACTAAAGATCATCCTTGCACACACTGAAGCATCTGAGTGTCAGCTCCATTTAATTTTTGTCATCTCTTTAATGCATTGTTACAAAGTTAATCCTTCACCGTATTTATTAATTTGCATGTGATAATTGGTTTGCAGTAGTGAATGCAGTAGGTAATCACCAGTAACCAGGCATTCAGGCTCACCAGCAGCTCCAAACAAAACAAATAAATGCGTTGATGGTGAAGTCAGCTGTTACACCTGAGTCTGATCATATAGCATGTATGTGAGGAAATGAAGCTACAAGCCTGTCCGTTTTTCCGACACAGATTCTCTATTGAGGTCTTAATTGCATCTTTCACTAATCCAGTTGCTCGTCAGGGCTGCTGCCACTGATGGCCCTTTTGCAGCTGGATAATCACCAGGCTCATTGGGTAAAATGATGCACACCTGTCTCCCTTAAACCTGTCTTACCTTCAGCTGTTTCTAAAATGTGTTTTGTGCTGCTGTGGCTTTGATGTCCATTGAAATTCAGATACCCACTCCATCAAGATAAGATGAACAGTTTTACAATGATGAAATGTCAGATTTTGCACTCTCCGGAATCAATCTAAAGGTGACAAATGGCTACGGTGTAAAAGGTAAGGGGGAAAGTGGTTATGTGATTAGACTTATTATTGAAAAATCGTTCTCTCTCTATCATACATCAGAGTTGAATATGGGAGAACAGAATCCACTTTTTTGTGTCCTAGAGGGTGTGGGATGTATATCTTCCAAATGTAAAAGAGCATGCAGGTGAAAAGGCAGCAGATCAGGAGACAGCGTAAACCTTTTTGACTTCCATAGATCGGAGAAGCCAACGGCACGGATGAAGCAGATTAATGAAGCATAGGACAGATGGTAATTCAAAATGGTGGCAAACAACAACCAGGGTAAAAACAATGACAGTTATCTCCCAGGAAACAAAGGAAATCTGGCAGAACACACAAATGAACAACAGATGAACGGCATTTAACAAACAAAAGCCAGGAAACTGAAGTAACTAAAGAGGACACTATAAAACAAATCAGGAACTGAAGCTCGAGTAAAATTGCCTGAACATTGAACAGGAGTATAACAAAAACAATATTGGTTATGAAACAAACAGACCACAGTCAGTGAGGATCCACAACTTCTCCTCTTCCACCATAACCCTCAGCACTGACTCTCCTCAAGGATGTGTGTTGAGCCCTCTCCTGTTTACTCTGCTCACATATGATTGTGCAGCTACCTATCCAGGCTGTCATATTGTAAAGTTTGCAGATGATACAGCGGTGGTGGGATGCATCACAAACAATGATGAGTCCCGCTACAGGCAGGAGGTGGAACACCTGGAGAGCTGGTGCAAGGACAATAACCTTCACATCAATGTGAAGAAGACAAAGGAGATGATTGTGGACTTCAGAAGGAACAAACACACCCACACCCCACTGAACATAAGAGGATCTGCAGTGGAAGTGGTCTCCAGCTACAAATACTTGGGTGTACACATGAATGATAACCTCAGCTGGAGCAACAACACCACCAGCCTGATCAAGAAAGGTCATCAGAGACTCTA
Organism: Garcialebias charrua; assembly: GCA_038048925.1. Lineage (NCBI taxonomy): Eukaryota > Metazoa > Chordata > Actinopteri > Cyprinodontiformes > Rivulidae > Garcialebias > Garcialebias charrua. Next base: position 12,893 of record JBBPBX010075450.1, on the reverse strand, counting down.
CTTCCTCAGGCGGCTGAGACGAGCTGGTCTGAGCAGCTCAGTCCTCACCTCCTTCTACAGGTGTGCAGTGGAGAGCATCCTGTGCTCCAGCATCAATGTGTGGCATGGAGGCTGCACAGCTGCAGAAAGAAAAGCTCTGCAGAGAGTGGTGAAGGCTGCACAGAAGTCTGTTGGAGTCAGTCTCCCCACCATCACAGACATCTACACCTCCAGATGCAGGAAGAGGGCCACCTGCATCATGAAGGACCCCACTCACCCAGCACACACACTTTTTGCCCCACTCCCCTCAGGAAGGAGGTTGAGGAGCATTAAGTGTAGAACCACTAGACTGAGGAACAGCTTCTACCCTGAGGCTGTTAGACTCATGAATATCTAACCAGAATAATCACTGTGAAATATCACATCATGTTGCTGCTGATCTGTTTCATGTTGCTGCTGATCTGTTTCATGTTGCTGCTGATCTGTTTCATGTTGCTGCTGATCTGTGTCATGTTGCTGCTGATCTGTCATGTTGCTGTTCATTCATGTTCATCTGCTCATACAGACTCATGCCTGTGCTGCTGTTCGAAGTAATGTTTTTATGCCATTAGTGCCTAGTGTATTTTTAGTTTGTTTTTCTTAGTTAGTATTTTAGATGTTATTACTGTTTTTCTGTTACATATTATTGTTGGATGTAACTGGGACCCTGTGTACATAATCTCGTTTCATCACATGTACCACATGTGGTGCAAATGACAATAAAGAATCTCTGACTCTGAAACCCTTCGTAAACTTAGAAATAATTCCAGGACATGATAAATTCCTGAACTTTAATATGGTATATATATATATATATGTGTATGTGTGTGTGTGTGTGTGTGTGTGTGTGTGTGTGTGTGTGTCCTTGTTTATGTTACGTTGTAAGGCCCAGTTTTCTGAGTTTTACCAAATTGTGAGGCCCAACTGGTTCTTATGGGGCCCAAAGCCCGGGCCCCATAAGAAGAAGTCCCGTTGGTGGGTTAGGGGTTAGGTTTAGGTCTAAGGTGTGAATTGAGGATGTGTTAAGGTTAGGGTTAGGTATGCATTGGTAATGGTTAGGTTTAGGGTAAAGGTCAGGGTTAGGCTATAGAAATGAATGAAAAATGAATGGAAGTCAATGCAATGGCCCCACAAAGATAGTAAAACAAACCTGTGTGTGTGTGTGTGTGTGTGTGTGTATGCATGCATGCATGTGTCTGTTTATTTTTGTCTTTAGACAGCAGAGATCTGAGATCATGATAAAACTAAGGGGTTCCATCTGCAGAGAAAGATTTGTTCACTCCCATCTTTCCTATTATCAGTGGTGTCAAAAGTATTCACATTCATTACTCAAGTAGAAGTATAGATACTGGGATTTAAAATTACTTCTGTAGAAGTAGAAGTATCAACTCTAGCTTTTTACTCAAGTAAAAGTAAAAAAGTACTGGTTTCAAAAACTACTTAAAAGTATAAAAGTAAAAGTAGCGTAAGAAAAAGCAACAACAAAGACAAATGCTTAGGCCGCACCACACATACTATTGTATACAACCCCACCTCCCCCACAAAAATCATTTTTTTAGACTAGATTATATTATATTGTTAATGTTGAAAAACTAGGGGTGCACTAAGCTACCTGTCTTAACTGCATATATGCCCATTGAAAATAGGGTTGCCAACTCCTTGATAAATAAATAAGGGACACCTCTCGGCAGGGCTGGTCACCCCATTTAACCCCCCCCACACACACACACAAAAACCCTGCCTGCCCCTCCTCACTTTGAAATCAACCTGAATTCATTTGGATACGTGTTTTTGAATTATAAAAATATGTATAAACAAATTATTACACAATTAACCATTTATTTTTAGTGCAAATAGAATTGCCAGAAACAAACATATCTTTTGAAAATTATGTATCTTTCTTAAACAGACCTCTGTCCTGCTTAATAACTTAAAACAGTATTAAATAACAAAAAATCAATACGAACATTCTGTAATAGTGCATTTAGTGCAACGTGCAAATAAAGTTTGTAGTAAATCTGTAAACATAAACACATTGTGCCTCAAAGGCCATGGCTTTCCACTTGTAGTAAAAATAAAAAACTTGTAAACTAAAACAGTGGAACGTTACATTATGGAGTAGGGGTGCACCGATTTCAATTTTCTGGCCGATCACCGATTACCGATTTTTAGAAAGTCTGACCTGCCGATTCCGATTTTGGCCGATACCGATTTTCAGGTGTCAAAAGGTCAAAATGCACCCTAAATTTTCAGGATTTTCCAACCTTTGCTGAGGCAGATAAAATCGGTAAATAAAATCGGCTTCTCATTTAAAGATCGGCCGATCACCGATCTCCCCAAATTAAGGAAATCAGAGCCGATCGATCGGCCGGCCGATTTATCGGTGCATCCCTATTATGGAGTCAACCTATTTTTTCCATTTGTATTTCTGCTGAGATCGTGCTGCAGCAAGGAGTGCTCTGTTTTTCAGTGCCAAAGAGTAAAACTCTGAGCAAGACATTTCATAATTTAGACTGACAATGAGCTCACTTCTAATTAGTTCAGTAGAACATTTGTTTCGCACATCAGTCCACTTACTTTTCATGAAAGAGAAAATCCTTTCCACAAACCCAGTGGAAGATGGGATGCTGAGGACAAAGGATACAACAGCTGGATGTTGGGGAGGTCAGCTGCCTGAAGAACTTGCATCCACTTCTCTGCTGTTCCCTGGGACTGCCACCTTTCTTTCTCCTGAGGTGAGGTGGTGAGGTGGTCTATCAGGCTGTTTGCAGTCACACATTCCTCATACAGCTCATCCATAGACATGTTTAGCCTGCCAAAAGGTGTTAAAGTTCATTAGTGACACATAGCCTAGGTTATGTAGTGATAAATAAATGGAAAAACGTGTATTGTTTATATTTATAATTTAGCATTGTATTTAAACTACATTTTGAAATGTATTTATTAATTTACCTATATGAACTGTGTTTTTTTAAAGATGGACAAGGTTGTATGTTTGCATAGTGTAAAGTAAATTCACAATTATGTATTTATTTGTACGTGTCAATTGTACACTTTTGTTTATAACTATCAATAATTAAACATGGTTCACCACTACACTGGAAATTATTGAATTTTTACCTGCCAACCAGGTGAAGACTCAGTGATCTTCTCCACTTCCTCAAAGGATATTTTTCCAGATGGCAGTTTTTTTTTTTTTTTTTTACATACCATATCTGTCTCTGGTGTTGCCCGGTGCAACGTTGTACGAGATCTCGCGATATTAAACTCCCGCGATATCTCTCGTTGAGAGGTAACGTTGTCTCGCGAGACGCTAATGCTAGCGCTAGCAGAGCCCCTAACAAGTCAGCGTCACGGACAGCATGGCTTCGCCGGATGAAGTTGCTATAGAAGACGCCCCAACTACTGATGGAGGGTCACGGTCCCGCAGACGCTTCTACATTGATGGAGGGTCCCGGAGCTGCCGACGCTGCCCCGGATGTAAAGACACACGCGTGTGACCGGTGTTGCCAGATAGAGTCCCACCCACCCAAAGCACTCTTTACCCGCAAAAGTCAGAAGGAAAATCGCGGTGAACCGCCCAATCTGGCAACACTGGTGAGTGACGACGGCTGCTGATGCGGATATTTATGTCAATTTTTGGTTAAGTCCTGCGTGAATATCTATATTCTACAAAAAAAAAACGGCAAAATGAAAGAAAAGTAACGAGGCTATTTTTAAAAAGTAAGGAGTAGAAAGTACCAGTAATTGCCTGAAAATGTAAGAAGTAGAAGTATAAAGTAGGCTGAAAAATAATTACTTTACTAAAGTATAGATAACTAAAATTTGTACTTAAGTAAAGTAACGAAGTATTTATACTTCGTTACTTGACACCTCTGCCTATTATTAAGATAAAACATGTTAAAAATCTAAGAAAAAAAATCTAAGACAAATGTNATAGATAGATAGAGATAGATAGATATGTATATATATATCTATATCTATATATATCTATATATATATATATATATAGAGAGAGAGATATAGAGAGAGAGAGATATAGAGAGAGATATATAGAGAGAGATAGATAGATCAGTGTTTTTCAACCACTGTGCCGTGGCACACTGATTGTCAGGTGTGCCGCGAAAATTGTCCAATTTCACTTAACTGGTCTAAAAAGATTTTTTTAAACAAATTAATTATCTAATAATATGCCATTTTCTAGTGTCTGTGCTGTAGTAGTGTCTAGCGGCGTAATCATGTAATTTCCTTATCGCTAGATAGATGGCAATATGGAACATTAAAACAAGAGAAGTAGGGATGCATGAAAGTGACATGTACTGTAGCAGTGACAGCATTGCATTCTAGCTAGCTGCTAGCAAGACTACAACAGTGATGGAAAAGTTTTTGAAAAGAAAAAATACTAATTCCGATCTGGTCCCTGGACAAAATTCGGACCCATATGTAGGCCCTAGTATAAGTGGATATCAGAAGAAGGCAGATACCGTGAGCTCAAGACAGTACAGTGAGAGTTACATTTCGTTTGGATTTACTTTTACCGGGGACGCAACGACACCGACTCCGTAGTGCTTGGTATGCCGTGAGAAGCTGTTTATTTTATTCCTATTCAAGACACTTTGATAAGAATGACTATATATTTAATATAGGCGGATACAGAGTATCTTTGTTTACAATTTTGGTTTGTGGTGTGCCTCGTGATTTTTTCAATAAAAACACTGTGACTTGGCTCAAAAAAGGTTGAAAAACACTGAGATAGATAGATATATTTATGATAGATGTTTAACATGTTTTATTTTAATAATAGGAAAGATGGGAGTGAACATAAATCTTTCTCTGGCTCTGCTGATGGAACCCCTTAGTTTTATCATGATCTCAGATCTCTGCTGTCTAAAGACTAAAATATATGTTCAGTCTGGAGCAGGCCTAAAAACAAACGCAAAAAACATAACTCAACAGGGCGGCCGTGGTGTAGTGGTAATGGCAGTCGTCTCCCGATCGGAAAGTTGGCGGTTCGACTCCCGGGACCCGCACCATGTGTCGTTGTGTCCTTGGGCAAGACACTTAACCCTGAGTTGCTCCCGGTAGGACTGGAAAGCACCTTGCATGGTAGTCTGCCGCCACCGGTTTATGAATGTGTGTAGCATTCAATATATGTGTAGCACTTTGAGATTTTCAGTAATGAAAAGTGCGTTATAAATTGAATTAATTATTATTATTATTATTATTATTGCTGTAGACAAACAGCTATACAGAAAGATGAGAAACAGACCAACAAATATGCACACACTTCCAAATATATAGGCATACAACCTTAAATATTGGTCATGGACCAACTTTAGAAAAAAAAACTTAAACAAAAGAGGATAAAGTCACAAAACTCATTAGTTTTCACAAATCCATAGGTGGCAAGTGAGTCTCTAGCCTTGGTAATTTTAATTATTTAATTTATTCAAATGCACAGCAGGAAAGAAGGACTCATTATTTTGCCATGTCCTTTGGTTCCTGAAACATGGCAGTAATTAGTGGAAAAATCTTCTCAACAAAATCATAAACATAAAATTGCAATTTTAATAATTTGTCTGATTGTATTTGAGGCCATACAAATGCGGACTCCACAGTTTGTAATGTGCTGCAATTGTTATATTCTTCCTCCCATTTAAATATGAATATTATCAAATGAAAAGTTGAGAAATTTAATTTAATGTCCATATTCTGTAATAGGAATAGGCATTCCTATGATGGACTTGCGACCTGTCCAGGGTGTACCCCGCCTCTCACACAGTGATGGCTGGAAATGAACAGTGGTCACTGTGGGATGGGCTATGGGCTGGAAAGTGACCCCTGCAACCCAGAAAGGAAGAAGCAGGTAAAGATAATGGATGGATGGATGGATGGAATATGCAGAGAGATAAAAAAATAATCCTGTGAAGCTTTGCTAATGCCAGAACATTTTAAAATATGATTTTGCTAAAGCAGTATTGTCAGTCATTGCTTATAGCACCCTTAGCTTATATATTTATGGCGATGTCTGCTATTGTTGGATGAATCTGACAGTACTTTGCTTTGGTGACTTTTTCAAGGCAATATGGCATGCTGACCTCCCTTTTACACATTGTTTGATCTCGAGCTTTTCTCCACAGGTAACATTTTTGGTCTCCACCAAAATAGAAATGGGAAAGATTCACAACACGGATCTCTGCTACGTCTCTAGGAGAAATCAAACAAGGTGACAAGATGACAAGATGAGTAACATTCAGTCAACCAGATTCAAAACAAAAATTGTCTATAACATATTACTGAGCATGAACTTTGATATTATGAACAGCTTTGGTCATGGTTGCCTCAGAGGAGTTGATGGGGGAGAGGGCAGACCCCAAAATCCATCTTATCACCATCAAACTGGTTGGCCCACTATGTGAGTGTGCTGCTTAAGAGACTGAGTTTGTTGTGGCCCCTCGGACTGATGAAGTTCTTTGGAGAAAGACAAAACATTTCAGCACAAAGAAACCATCCAGAGGTCCTGACTGAACTTTGCTCAACTTTGGTATTCATACCAGTCAATCTACAGATACCGAGCTTATATTTGGAGTGACAGCAGTTGAGACTCATCTTCACTGCATACAGTACTTTAAGCATTACACGTTGCATGAGGTATTTGTCTAAAACCTATTTCATGTTGTAGTTGTAACTCAGTCATTCACAACGCATACTTTGAACTTTAAAAAACTTCATATTTTGCAATGTCTCTAATTTCTGAATATAAATTGAGCTTAGGTTAAATCCCCTCCTTGACATATGCATTCTTTAGGAAATGTTAGACTTTCAGTTAGATTTACAGTTGGAGTTTATAATAATAATAATAATAATAATAATAATAATAATAAATTCAATTTATACCGCACTTTTCATTAATAAAAATCTCATATAATATAATCTCACTCTTATACTTAGAGTAAGTTTGTTGGCTTATAGGCTTATTCCTTAAAATCACCACATTTTTGTTAACTAAATAGCTATATCTATTTTCTTTAAAAATACAAGTTGCCATTAGAGCACATTATTTTTTGTCATGGTGTTGCAATTGCAGTGTTTGTGCTCAGGCCACTTATGACATCGCCATGACACAATTATTTCCCCAACTAAGTCTTGAACAAGCTGAAACAGCTCAACAACATCCTCAGGGTTTAAATTAAGTGCACTACAAGTGTGACTGTTGGTAAAGGGGATAATTACCAGAGCACCCTCTAGAGTTGTGTTTGACCTCAAGATCTCACCCTGATGCCAGAAGTGTCACTGCAGTCTGCCTTCTTTAGGGATTTCCACCAACAAAAGCTATGCAACATGGACCCTCAGTGGAGTTCATGTGACTTACGAATGTGACAAATAGCTTTTAGAGAGGTCTTGGTCTCTCACACATTGCTCAATACATGCAGCAGAAGCAGCTGACAATGGCTGTGACCTTAACGTTTCTGCTTAATGGACAATTCAAAAGTTCAAGTGCCAAAGTTCATGCACTAGCAAGAACTTGAGTGTAGCAAGAACTTGAGTGTGTTTGGAGGTCAAAAGAAATCTAAAGTAAATTTGAACACAAAACAATAGTTTTCCCACTATATTGCACATGATTATTTAACCTCACTTGATATTTTTTTAGCACAATACCTGAGCCATTGTGATATCTCTGAGTTTCCTTGTCAGTCAGTACACTCAGTGCAACACATGGGCCTCATGCACAAACCGTTCGTACGCACAGATATGTGCTTATCCTGTGCGTACGAGCGATTAAGGATCATTTGTGGCATCCAACAATGTTTTCGTATCCTAAGATTTTTTTCAGATACGAACAAAATGTACGTGTGGTCTGGACCTGTCGTATATTTTACGAGCAGTCGGTCCGCCGTTATCCAGATGGATTTCCATCACTAATCACTTATATTTCGTTATTTAGAAAATATTCTGAGTTTAAAAAGAATTAAATGCAACGACACAAATTTGTTAAATTAAAAGAAAGCGGCTTCAAACCCCCCCGCGCCCCACTCGACCACCGTGCGCCCCCGCGCGTGGTGTGGCACACGCCCCCCCACCCCGTGCCAACAGTGGGCACGGGGTCCCCCCGCGCCAGTGTCGGCATGCCCCCCCCCACGCCGCGCGACTGTCGAGCAGACACACACACACACGCACACACACACACACAGCACCGCAGAGAGAGGGGAGAACAAAGCGAAACCAGCTTATTCATTCGTTTCATGTCATTTTTTATTTAAGCTGCCTGTTGACTGCGGGCGCACTGTCATCTGAGTGTGGATCATCGCGCGTCTTGCAGTCTGCTCCATCTCGCAGACTGTCCACCTGTCGTGCTGCGGCGAGACGTTTGTTTGAAGCCATTTTCAGATCAAACCATTTATTCTTGATTTCTGATACTGTACGACCCACGGGACACACAGTATATGCACTACAATATTAATATGAAGTTAACTGTAGTTTCGAGACATTTTAAAATGCTTCTGTTCAAAAACACATCCGACACTTGCGGGGGGTGGGGGGGGGGGGGGCAGCGGTGCGCTCTTCTGAATAAGTGAAACTAAATGTAACACAGTACACTAAAATTAGAGATATTTGACCATCCGACACCTGCGGGGGGGTGGGGGTGGGGGGGTAGCCACAGCGCCACTGAGAGCAGAACTCCGAACGCGTGAAGTTCTCCTTTGAGATTGAATGAATGGACACTTCCTGCTGTCAGAAGGCAGGAAGCGTGGCCTTATATGGTGTTTTGAGGGGTGGAAAGTATGTAAATTACCTTCCCGCGAGCACGCGCAGGTGAGTAGAGCAGGTGGAATTCATCACCTTTAAGCAGCCCGTTTACACGCTTTTCCTGTGGATAGAAGACTTTGTTGGTTCTGACGTGGCATGTTCGTACGAACGCTTCGTACGAACAAAAGTAGTAGAAATTTAGGATAAGAATAAGAACATTTTTGTGCATGAGGGCCATTGACTATGGGAATTGCGCCGCCGCACGGTTCACCTGAAGTAATACAATCATGTCTTGAATAAGGCAGGTGGGCGTCAGCGTCATCAATGTGGCCCCACCCTCTTTGTATAAAAGAGGCTGACGCCCCACCTTCTTTCTCTTTTTTGCCCTTCACCTCGCTTACACCTGAACTTCGTGGGACTCTCTGTGACTACATCGCTCGACTGGAGGTGAGCTCACTCCCTGCCCTGGGCGCAACAGAGAATTTTCCTACGTACAACTGGGTTAGCGAAAGCTAGCCCAGTACCTTTTATTTAACCTCGAGGTTTATTCTTCTGCTCTCTTCGCAGCTTTGCTCGACGGCGCTAACTGCGTCACACGCTACCTAGCTAACGAGTTAGCTAGCTAGCCGACGAGAGCGGCTCGACGAGAGGACGTCTTTGGACCACGCTAGCAGACAGCTAACGACAGTGGTCCCCAAACTACGGCCCGCGGGCCGCATCCGGCCCGCCCCCACATTTGGTCCGGCCCCCAGAACAATAGTAAAAAAAAAAAAAAATTTTTTTTTTTTTTTTTTTTACAAATGAATACATGTACAGTACTGTACGGTCACCAAGTACTTAGCATATCCTAACACAGTTTTTAAAGATGAAGGAGTAAGTTGAATTGTCTCCCTTTCACATAAATATTATTTTCACACAGAGTGGGAGGAGGAGTATTTTTTTGTTTATTCTAATTCAAAGTCTATTTGCCTCATCTGTAATTCGAGTATCACCTGGCGTGGATGGAGAGTTCTGGAGTCTGCTCTCAGAAGAAAAGTATCCTTACATCCGAAGATGTGCTTTGAACTTAACAGCACTTTTTGGATCTACCTACCTGTGTGAGTCTGCTTTTTCACACATGAAAATCTAAGGTAAATCTAAACTAAGGTAGAGACACATTTATTTTATACAGCTTGCACCAGATGACACCATCCTGCTGCACAGAGCAGCTGCCTAGTTTTGATATTTAGGTTTTATTGAGGTTTGAAATAGTTGTTGGAGATTTGTAAATCTGCACCTTTGTAAGTCACTTTTTGTAAATAGTTAGTGTAAATGAGGGAGTTTTATATTGTTCAGTTCATTGTTTATTCGTTTCTTTAAAAAATATGGTGTGCTTTTCAAATATTGCGTCATTTTACTTTGATAAAATACTTTAATTAAATAAAACTAGCAACACATTACGTTCTGTTTTATTTACTTTAAAGAAGTGAGGAGTAGGGAGATGAAAAATTTTGTTTTTTGATACTGAGACTGGACGAGTAGCTCTCGGCAAACTGCCGACTTCAAAAGTAACTCTTGGTTCAAAAAAGGTTGGGCACCCCTGATTTAGGCACTCCTGCAATCGTCACACTTTTTCCTGTTAAAAACTGACTCCGGCCCCCCACCAGCGAAGGGAAAAGTTATGTGGCCCTCACAGGAAAAAGTTTGGGGACCACTGGCTAACGAGCTTCAACCCTCTCAGCCATGGCTCCCAAGAAGGGAAAGAGAAAAGCAAAAAATTCAAAGAAGACCAGCAGGCCGGCGAGCCCCAGCTCCCGAGCCTGCCCCAGCGGTTGCAGCTACTCCCTTTCGGCGACGGACACCCACGAGGCTTGTCCGGTCTGCCTGGGTATGTTAAACGCTAAAACTGCGCTGGAATCCCCCGAGTCCTGCCCTCACTGCAGCCAGATGCGTGAGGCAGCGACGCATGGACGTGGTTGTCAAAGCCATGGGCGGCTCCACGGCGGCGCAGAACCCAGACATCACAGAGGCGCTGACTCCCACCCCGGAGCTCGAAGCCATCGAGCTGGAGGACAGCGGCCACGCTGACTGGGGGGACAGCATGGACATGGCGGCCCCCGTGGGGGACTCCACCACCAAGTTCGATACGAGAGGCTTGTTACACGCAGACGAGCTCTCGCTAACAGCCTCGGGCGAAATATCGGACGACGAAGCTGAAAACAAGAACGAAGGAGAAGACGAGGACTTCTCCCAGAACCCAACGACAGCTCACCCAGAGACGGATGTCTCCATCCCCGCTCTGTTCAACCTGTGTATTTGCGTATTTCTAACCAGTCCCTAAACTTTAAAAAGTTTTTTTCCCCCTTTTGATTATTTGCAATGTAGCCAAATAAAGTGAGTTCAGGCCAGTCTAATTTTGCTGTCACCCACATTATTGTCAACCACTGTTAACCACCTCTAACAGATTACAGCTTTCTCCATTAAAGATAAGGCATTTTATTATTCTTACTGAAATGGTACTATGGTTCAGTTGTTGGAGCTGTCACTTCTCAGTGAGAAGGTGAAAGGATTGCTTCCAAGCCTGGGGGCTTGCTGGGTGGAGGTTACATGTTCTCCCCATGCATTTTGCTCTGGTAATTACTGTACTCTCACTGAGCTGGTAATTACTCTCACAAAGCTGGTAACGCCAAATTGTTCCTCAGTGTGAGTGAGAGTGTAAATGGTTGTTTCTATATGGCCCATGTGATGGACTTGTGACCTGTCCAGAGCGTATGTCACTGTTAGCACAGTGACAGCTATGGACATTAGCTCTCTGTTTCATCCATTCAACCTTTATTTAGGCATGTTAGTCCCATTGAGCCTCGAGGACTCATTTACAAGAGAGACCTGGCTACAAACAAATAATGTTGACAACAGCAACAGTAGATTTTCCATGGACAATCAACAATAGACAATCATAAGAGAGGCATACAGATGTATTTATTTATTTATTTTAGCTCTCTGTGTCCCAGAAAAGAAAAGCGGGTAAAGGAAATGGATGGATGGAATATTGTTAACAAATCCACTTTTGCCACACTGCCAATGACATATCAATGCTAAAATAATGTATTTGCCCACCAACTCATTGGTGTGTACTTGTGTATGTATGTTACCAAACCATCTCGTGAACCACTGAGCCATTTAATGAAACTCTAAGCTACAACTAATTAACATTTTGCAGTCAGCCCTATTCATGAGAGCACATTTCTCCGGTTCTGGCTTCCCTTCACTGACTCCCAGTTCACTTCCAAATTCATTTAAAAATCCTTTTGTATCTTTTTACATCTCTTAATAGTTCTGCCCCCACTTATCTCACTGATCTGCTGCAGCCATATGTCCAACAATGCTCTCTGAGGTCAGCAGATCATATGTTTTTATTGGTTTCATGCACATGTTTCAAGCTCGTAGGTCAGGGAGCCTTTGCTGTTGCAGGTCCAAGATTGTGGAATGAGTTACCACTGCATGTCAGGCAGGCGCCCTCTCTTACCGTTTCTACTTTTTCCCTGGCTTTTAACCCAGTGTGAGTTGATTTGAAATTCACAGTTTTATTTATTTATTTTTTCATTATTTTAGTTTAGCTTTATAACTCAAACCCCACACTCTGTTCTTTGAATTGAGAAAACTCATCAGATGAGAAGCAAAACGTCTTCAATTACAAATAAAGTTCAGTTCATTTTGCTTTTAATCTTGCTTAAATCTCTTTTTAAATTATTATTATTATCCATCCATCCATCCATCCATTTTCTTCCGCTTATCCGGGGTCGGATCGCGGGGGTAGCAGCCTAAGTAGGGAGGCCCAGACTTCCCTCTCCCCAGCCACTTGGAGCAGCTCCTCTGGGGGAATCCCAAGGCGTTCCCAGGCCAGCCGAGAAACATAGTCCCTCCAGCGTATCCTGGGTCTTCCTCTGGGTCTCCTCCCGGTGGGACATGCCCGGAACACCTCACCAGGGAGGCGTCCAGGAGGCATCCTAACCAGATGCCCGAGCCACCTCAACTGGCTCCTCTCGATGTGGAGAAGCAGCGGCTCTACTCCGAGTCCCTCCCGGATGACCGAGCTTCTCACCCTATCTCTAAGGGAGAGTCCAGCCACCCTGCGGAGAAAACTCATT
>JBBPBX010075448.1:0-17343 GCA_038048925.1 Garcialebias charrua | reverse complement strand
CTCAGAGTGACCGCAGCAGAAGTGAGAGGCAGTCTCAGGAAGATTAATCCTCATAAAGCAACCGGACCAGACAACATCCCAGGGAAAGTTCTGAAGGAATGTGCGGACCAGCTCTGTGAGGTGCTGGCTGACATCTTCACCACCTCACTTGCACTGGAGTCAGTTCCCACCTGCCTGAAGACCGCCACCATCATCCCAGTCCCAAAGAGCTCCACAGTGACTGGTCTGAATGACTATAGACCAGTGGCCCTCACCCCGATAGTCGCTAAATGTTTTGAGAAACTGGTCATGTCCCACATCAAGAAAACTGTCAACATCAACGAGGACCCTCATCAATACGCATACCGTGAGAACCGATAAACAGAGGACGCCATTTCTTCCGTGGCCCACACTGCTCTCACCCACCTGGATCAGAAGGACTCATACGTGCGTCTGCTCTTTGTGGACTTCACATCTGCCTTCAACACCATGATCCCCCAAACTCTGATAGACAAACTATCTACACTTGGACTAAGCCCCTCTATTTGTAACTGGGTACTAGACTTCTTAACAGACAGACCACAGTCCGTGAAGATCCACAACTTCTCCTCCTCCACCATAACCCTCAGCACTGGCTCTCCTCAGGGATGTGTGCTGAGCCCCCTTCTGTTCACTCTGCTCACATATGATTGTACAGCCACACTTCCAGGCTGTCATATTGTTAAGTTTGCAGATGATACAGCGGTGGTGGGATGCATCACAAACAATGATGAGTCCAGCTACAGACAGGAGGTGGAACACCTGGAGAGCTGGTGCAAAGAGAATAATCTTCACATGAATGTGAAGAAGACAAAGGAGATGATTGTGGACTTCAGAAGGAACAAACACACCCACGCCCCACTGAAAATAGGTGGGTCTGCAGTGGAAGTGGTCTCCAGCTACAAATACTTGGGTGTACACTTGAATGATAACCTCAGCTGGAGCAACAACACCACCAGCCTGATCAAGAAAGGTCATCAGAGACTCTACTTCCTCAGACGGCTGAGACGTGCTGGTCTGAGCAGCCCAGTTCTCACCTCGTTCTACAGGTGTGCAGTGGAGAGCGTCCTGTGCTCCAGCATCAATGTGTGGCATGGAGGCTGCACAGTTGCAGAGAGGAAAGCTCTACAGAGAGTGGTGAAGGCTGCACAGAAGTCTGTTGGAGTCAGTCTCCCCACCATCACAGACATTTACACCTCCAGATGCAGGAAAAGAGCCACCTGCATCATGAAAGACCTCACTCACCCAGCACACTCACTCTTTGCCCCACTCCCCTCAGGACGGAGGTTGAGGAGCATCAAATGTAGAACCACTAGACTGAGGAACAGCTTCTACCCTGAGGCTGTTAGACTCATGAATAAATAAAAATAAAATAAAAAATAAACACTGCAAAATATCACATTGTGCTGATGCTGATCTGTTTTCTTGTTGCTGTGTTCATCTGTGACCATCTGCTCATACAAACTCATGTTCGTGCTGCTGTTTATTTCCACTATACTAGGCTTAGTGTATTACTAGTTGATGTTTTTCTTAGTTAATTCTAGATGTTATTACTGTTTTTCTCTTACATTTGTTGTTGGATGTAACTGGGACCCCGTGTACATAATCTCGTTTTCATCACATGTACCACATGCGGTGCAAATGACAATAAAGACTCTCTGACTCTGACGGCTGCAGAGTCAGTTTTGGAAAGTCCTGCGTGAATATCTATTTTTTTAAACAAAGTTGAACGTTCTAAGGTCTAAGGAGATTCAATCAGTAAAATGAAGACATCAGTTGGGTTTGTAATACATGTTAAAACAGAATAAAAGCCTTTTTGCGGCATAAAACCGATCTTTGAAGTTTTCTTGAACTAATGTTAAAATCTCGTCTCGTTCTCGCAAGATCTGTGATTTTCTCGTCTCGTCTCGTGAGTTTTGTGTATCGTTACACCTAGGGATGTCCCGATCAGGTTTTTCTGGCCCCGAGTCAGAGTCCTTTAATTTTAGGAATTGGCCGATACAGAGTCCCGATCCGATACTTCTAAAATACATTTTTAAAATTAAGGGGAAAAAAAAGAAACAGATCCAGATGTCCCTTAATTTTTATTTTATTTACCTTAACATTTAACAGAGTACTTCTGTGAGGTAGATTGAACAATCAAGTAATAAGATTTAAAATAAAATTCTTCACATTGAAGTTTAGTGCAACAGTATAAATGTCTAATTTAAAATAAGCAGCTCAACTTAAAATACCAGAACATGACCACAACCTGACCAGAACCTGGCCAGAACCTGAGCAGAACCAGAACCTGAGCAGAACCAGAACCTGAGCAGAACCAGAACCTGAGCAGAACCAGAACCTGAGCAGGCATGTAAACAAATAAGAAACTTAAAGTGTCAGTTTTATAAAATAAGGCTAGTAACATGCTTTTCTGAACAGCACTCCTTAACTCTCCTCCTGTGGCTTCACAGAAGGAAGTGTATGTTTTTCTTTATGAGATAAATATAAATTATAAAGCCTCTTGCAGCGTGAGCTGGGCTGGGTTGTCTGGTTAAACTCTGTGCATTGTGTCAGGTGTTTGTTTCTGATGTGCCTAATCAGGTTTGTTGTGTTAAATGCAGCCTTTTCCTTACCTCCTTATGAAATACGAACTTTCCATTTGTCATCCACTTTAAAATATCTCCACACGACAGACATCGCTGCCTCCACTTCAAGTTAATGCCGCGTTCCGCTTCTTTTTTACGACAGTCACCGCTTTACGGCAGGCACTGCTTTACGGCAGGCACTGCTGCAAAACTATTGTGCATGTTTTGTTCCGAGACAATTTGACTCTGTAACTCAACATACAGTTAATATAATATTCCCGTTTGTGTTTAGAATAAATATACACATATATATCCGATCCCTGATCGGTGTGTAACGCCCGAGTCGAGTCTGAAATCACGTGATCGGGACCGATTTCCGGATCACGTGATCGGCTCGGGACATCCCTAGTTACACCCCTATGTACAGGTGATTGATGAAGAAGAGCTGCAGGAGGTAGTAGGATGGTGAGGAGAGAGCAGAGTTTTGTCCTACATTATATACACTCACCAAGTATCAAGCTTTGTGTTGGCCAAAGGCTTTGACTCCACATCTTTATGAGCCCCCGATTGCCTCCCAGTCAAACTTCAATTGGCCAATAACTCTCTCCCGTAGATCTCCAACCAGCAAGGCTGAGCTGGTAGTCCGTAGAGACTTCACCTTTCGCCTTGGGACTTCTACATCCGGCACAACAGGCACCTGCAAAACACATGGATCTTGTTAACCAAATAATGATTAAACATCACCACAGACCACTTTAAGTTTGTGAGAGGACAATTTTCTGACCGGTAGTTTTCTGGCCATTGTAAAGCTGAAAATGTCTAATGATTTGTTGATATTTTTACATTTTAAGACTAAAAAAGACCAGATTATCATAAAGAAGGAAAAATAATGTGATCTTTCCCAATTAAAAAATAAAATAATGAACTATGCAGGTCTAGGTAAATTATTTTAATTGTGGAAAAATTAAATATCCTACTTTGAATAAATAAAGTTAACTTATGTTTTACTCC
The DNA here is from genome assembly GCA_038048925.1 of Garcialebias charrua. Taxonomy (NCBI): domain Eukaryota; kingdom Metazoa; phylum Chordata; class Actinopteri; order Cyprinodontiformes; family Rivulidae; genus Garcialebias; species Garcialebias charrua. Next base: position 13,747 of record JBBPBX010075448.1, on the reverse strand, counting down.
TTCTATTAGTTCTAGTATTCACACATTTGCAAAGGAAAAGACAGGAAAAACTGCTAAAACTAGCCCTTTTTGTTGTTATAAGAACAAATAAAATTCAGTTTAAAGTTATTTTTGATCAAAGCTTGGAAGAGCCACTGCTGAGGGACCAAAGAGCCACATGTGGCTCCAGAGCCGCAGGTTTCAGACCCCTGCAAAGTCCAGAACCCCTTACATTTTAAGACAGGTTTACAAGAAATCTAAAATAACTACCTATCAGCCACTTTCAAACTGTTAGTAAAATATCTCATGTACTGTACCAGTAAATCTTTAATGAAACTGTCAGAAAGTAATTGACTCTCAAGACCTCTCAAGACTGTGTGAATGAGAGGTCTTCCTTCAGCCTCTTGTTTAAGCAGCTACAAAAACAGTATGTTGCTGAAATACGTATTTAAAGTAAATTAGTATTTCAGCCTGGCTGCGGTTATTGTTCTGCTGGCTATGGCATGTGTGTTAATGCGACGCAACATCGAGAGGATGCGGGGCCTTGTCTCTTTGAAAAACCATCCAGGAACTAAGCCAAAAAAAATAAAAAATAACTCGTAGCATACATTATATGGCTTATTTAAACGCTAGAATAACCTAACCTGCAGTGTTTTACTTGCCTCAAATTATCTGCCTCAGCAGCATAAACACCCGTTTTAGCTCGTTGTTAGCTTAGCTTTTAGCAACAGCAGGTTTTGTTCATTCAAGTGGCTAAAACAGCTAGCAAATAAAGAAAACAGAACCGATTACCTTCTTCAACTTCCAACTGAATGTCCAGTCGTCGTCCAGAGTCAGACCAGTCGACGTCTAATAAAAAGCAAGTTTTACGAGCGCTGAGTCCAACACAACAACAGCTTCTTGTCCCAGCAGCAGATGAACAGGATGTAGCTACATTTGAACGAAGCGCGCGAAGCGTTGATTGGTTGGATATGATGACATGCTACTTCCCTCGATAAACAAGAGTGGCGTTGATTGGTTAGGACAAAGTTCACATGCAACCTGATAAGCAAGAGTGGCGTTGATTGGTTGGAACGTACAAAAAAAAAGGGCAGAAAGCAGTACTTCACGTTTCACGTACGCCTGGAGTAACGCAGAATAAAATTGAATAATGATAATAATAATGATGATAATAATAATACCCTGATGCATGCTCAATAATAATAATAACAATATACTATATATATATATATATATATATATATAATATATATATATACACAATATAAAAAAACAGCTCGAGCTGTTTAAAAAAACTGACAAAACGTTTAAAACAGAAAAATAAACCAGTGTGAAAATACTTTGTGTAGAAACTGGCAGATGGCAAAGGGAACGTTTGTTGAACGTTCTAAGAACGTTAGGTTAGAACGTTATATCTAGGTTTGTTCAAACGTTAGTCAAAACCTTCAAAGAACGTTCTAAGAACGTTAGGTTAGAACGTTATATCTAGGTTTGTTCAAACGTTAGTAAAAACCTTCAAAGAACGTTCTAAGAACGTTGTGATCTAACAGAACCATGTAAGAACCATACCAGAACGTTAGTTAACGTTCTCTGTTACTTGGGAGTGTAATTATAAGGCTTTAATGTACTTAACTATGTCCTGGAGGAAAAATTTGAGATGAGATTCGATTTTTTATTCGTGTTTTCAGAGACGGACTCGTCTCGTGTTAGCTTGTGGTTTTATTTCTGTTTATGTTATAAATAGCTTCAAAACCAATCGGTGTATATTTTTTCTGCTTACAGTGTGTAATTATATGAGCTTTAATGTACTTAACTATGTCCTGGAGGAAAATTTTGAGATGAGATTCGATATTGTATTCGTGTTTTCAGAGACGGACTCGTCTCGTGTTAGCTTGTGGTTTTATTTCTGTTTATGTTATAAATAGCTTCGAAACCAATCGGTGTATATTTTTTCTGCTTACAGAGTGTAATTATATGAGCTTTAATGTACTTAACTATGGCCTGGAGGAAAAATTTGAGATGAGATTCATTTTTTATTCGTGTTTTCAGAGACGGACTCGTCTCGTGTGGTTTTATTTCTGTTTATGTTATAAATAGCTTCGAAACCAATCGGTGTATATTTTTTCTGCTTACAGAGTGTAATTATATGAGCTTTAATGTACTTAAATATGTCCTGGAGGAAAACTTTGAGATGAAATTCGAAATTTTATTTGTGTTTTCAGAGACGGGCTCTCCTGTGGCAGACAGCAGCAGAGCTAAACACTCGGTCCATATTGCCGGGTTGACTCAGCGGGGACGCGGCACGTCAGCGGTGGATGACGCGTTACGTCGGCAGTGACGTAGGTGCGACCTATACACCGGTGCGATCTATTTATGGATTTTTCCAAATTTTTGGCAATAATTAGACAGTGCGACCTATCCAACGGTGCAATCTATACAACGGAAAATTCGGTATTTAATGTGGCATGGAGGGCTCCCAAATGCTTTGATATATTCCAACATTTTTGTTTATTCCACACTTAAACAGAAGATAAACAGAAACTTATTTTACTTCTGCTTAGTTTGCACAACATCTTAGCTGAGGTGCCTGCTTTCACTTCATTTTCATTCAGCAGTGTAGCTCTCTCCTTTGTCCGCCTCCAAAGTTTTATCCAAACTTTATTGTTGGCATCAATTTGCCCGGGGCCATACAGTCATTGTAAACTTTTCAGTAAACAATGTACGATGTCAAATGAAAATGACATGGTGAAATTAAATTGGCAGCTCGGCATCATGCTGCCTCTTCTCTAAATGGCACAGGAAGTCTGACCTTTCAGTGATCTCAGCGCTGTCAAAAGATGACCTTCGTGCACAGCATTATATCGTCAGTGAGTACAAGCCAGCCTTTTATAGCATGTCGAGGTCTCTACTGAACACAAAAGTATGGGCATGAATCGGGATTGGCCCGAGTCAATTATAGGCGATTCAAAGGAAGAAGAGCTAGCTGATATTTGCTAAGGCTTAACTAGGTAATCGGCAAGCGGCTAAAAAAAGACAGATTCTGATATACAGGTACATTCATTCAACCTTTATTTAGTCAGGTAAATCTCATTGTAAATCTCATACTGTGGTATTTACGTAATGTTCAAGAATGGATATTTGAAAATTTATTTGTTCTCTTTTTTTATTTTAAATATAAAGAAAAAAGGCTAAATACACCCATTCTTTCATCCAAACTTCTTTAGGCAGCCCATATTGAAAATGATATTATTAATTTTAATGGTGTCTGTCCTTTTACAATAAATACAATTATGCTAGAATTAGGCTAAAGGCTTGCCAATTTAGTGTAAGTTTATTATATATGTATATTTTAATATTTTTTCAGGTAAACTTTCTTTGTATCAATATACTGGTGTGAAAGAATCTTACTATTAATGGTTTCTTTCGGCTACTCCCTTCTACAGGGGTCGCTACAGGGAGCAAACTTGAATGAATTTGGCAACTGTTTTTACACCAGATGCTCTTTCTGAGGCAAGATGGACTCAGACTTGCAATCTCAAAATTATAAGACTGCAGCACTGACCACCAAGCTACTGCAGCCGCTTGAAAGAATGCTAGCGTACATTGGCAAATATTGAACTAGACTTTTTGCATGACACCGTTTTCTTAGTTTGTTGCCGTTTTCTCCACAGAACAACACTGACAATGTTCTGCAAAACTTTAGAGGTTATATATTTATAATATATAGATCTTATGTTGTTTTCGTTCACACTGTTGTTTTTGAGAAAGAGTCGTTTGATGAGCCTGACAAACAATTTAAAAAATGGCTAATACCATACCATACCATTTTATTTATAAAGCACTTTAAACAGGAACAAGTCCACCAAAGTGCTGGACAAACAAACACGCAACAGGCAACACATACAATGAAGTACAACACGAAAAACATAAAAACATTGCAGATCATAAATCAAACGATCCAGTACACATCAGCTGGCATTGAAAGCGATGGAGTAGTAGTGAGTTTTTAACCGGGATTTGAAAACCGAGAGGGAGGGGGCCTGTTTGATGAGCAGCGGTAACTCGTTCCAGAGTCTTGGGCCTGCTACAGAGAACGCTCTGTCACCCCTGCGCTTAAGGCGAGTTTCTGGAACTATTAAGAGTACCTGATCCTCTGACCTCAAAGCACGTGGAGGGACATATGGGTGTATCAGATCCGAGAGATAGGCGGGGGCGAGACTGTTCAGCGATTTGTAGACATACATGAGAATTTTGAATTGGATTCGAAGATGAACCGGTAGCCAGTGAAGGGAGGCCAAGACTGGTGTAATGTGCTCTCTTTTGCGTGTGCTGGTTAAAAATCGGGCAGCTGCGTTCTGAACCAGTTGTAATCGTGCAATGGTGGCTTGACTGACGCCAAACAGAAGTGAATTGCAGTAATCAAGCCTAGATGTAATGAATGCGTGAATCACTGTCTCCAGGTGCTTTTTGGATAATATGGGCTTCAGCTTAGACAGACGCCTCAGCTGGAAAAAACAGGATTTGACAATCATGTTTACATGACTGTTGAGTTTCATGGAAGGATCACCCTCGGAGTCGTTTCTATGATCAAGTGCGAGTAAAATCGGGTCACAGACACAGGACTGCTCTTCAATGTTCTTCATTGCGGGAATCTGGTGTAATAAACAGCACACATTATTTCATCAGTGTGTGCAACAGTTGCATGCATGGATTTCCACCAGCTTCCAATATCGCTTTTTCTTTTCTTTCATGTGTGATCGTATAGCTTTATTTTTCTTCCTCAATATATAGCAATTTTACATTTTAGAGCAAAACATGTTTTTTTCCCCCACATAAAACATTCAAAACACAGTTAACAGAATGAAAACAGTAGATTAACGGTAGATTAACAGTAACTGCAACTGACAGTCATAACAATAAAACATTTTAAAAACATGTTTTTTTAATACATTCATACACATTTGAGCCTACCTTAACAGCACACAATATTTCAGTGTGTGCATGGTGCAGGACAAAAAGATAAAGAACCTATTAGGAAAAACAACTAGCGAGCAGTTAGCTTCTGTTAGCTTAGCATGCTAACCGAAGCAAATCTTATTCATAAAGTCACTATTTCTACACAAACATGGCAAAACCTTCACAAAATGCACCAACAATGCTCATACCCCTATGACAGGGTTTATGGGTTTGTTAATTTAGCATAAATATGGCTTTAAACCGATGTTGAATGTAGAGGGGTTTCATTTGCACCAACCTCCACCAGTTATCGCTTTACTGGGGGAGCGGTGCACACACCTGGAAGACCCTGCACATGCAACTGTGCCAAACTTCCAGTAGGTGGCTCCAGATAACTAATAACTTCAGATCAGTTTTGGTGAAATTCATTAAACACTGGCCATTAGCCTAGCCTGAATAGATACTTTTACCTCTTTCTCCCTACTTCATGGTTTTTGTGACTGATGTCATGGCTAATAAGCAGGGCTAAACCAAATGCAAACAGGGTCAGGCTGGCGAGGAAGGGGATGTGGCGGAGGGGTCTGAGAGTCCTCCCCCAGGAAATCTTGAACAAAGTAGATGTGATTTCCTGCATTTTATCAGGTTGTTTGCCTACATTTGTAAACATTCCGCTTCTGTCAAACATCCTACCCCCCTCGATGATTCGGAGCTCCTCCATCTGTTGCGGCTGCCTGTGCGTTCCTGCCTGCATATGACTGCCTGGTTAGCTTGACACTCACCCCCAAAACATTTTAGGGGTGGATATATTTTTAAGTGTAGAGACGGAAATGCTACTTGAAGGGGCAGCTCATATGTTATATTAAGAAACTCGTAAGTGGCTGTTATGTTTAAAATTAGAGGAAAGAGTGGTGATTGGAGCAGACCTGAATGGACATGTTGGTGAAGCAAACAGAGGGGATGATGAAGTGATGGGTAGGTTTGGTGTCAAGGAAAGAAACCAGGAAGGACAGATGGTGGTGGATTTTGCCAAGAGAATGGAAATGGCTATAGTCAATACCTATTTCCAAAAGAGGGAGGAACATAGGCTGTGTCTCAATTCAGGGGCTGCATCCTCATGAGTGCGCATTTGTCGGCCGCATACGTCATTGCCCCGCGCGGAGGACTGTCCCAATTCGAAGACTCCTCCTCATGCGGCCGAGGAATGCGGCCTACTTCCTGTCGAAATCTGAGGATGCATTCGTGAATCCTTCCAGACGGAGGCTATCCCAGAATTCATAGCGCCAGCAGAGATTTCGCGGGGGGGTGGGACTTTCTGCGTGCAGAGTCGGGGCTGCTGTGTGTTGTTGAGTCATCAGCTCGTTTTAACAACAACCTCAGCGCGAATATTCATTCAACCTTTATTTAGTCATCTCAAACAACCTCAGCTCGAATATATCTCATTAAAATTTAACTTCAGAAACGACAAAAAAAAATTGTGTTAGCTGAATATACAGTATATTAGTGTTTCTGAGTTTACTGTTTTTGAAGAACTGATTACAAATCAGATTATTTTACACGTGCGTAGCAAGGATTTTCTGAGGGGCAATCTTTTAAAACCCAGAGTGGACTTACAAAATGCAAGTTGTCCAGTAGCTCAGTTTGTAAATCAACCTGCGATTGGTGCAGAGACGCTTTTCTCGAAGCTGGTTCGAATCTCACTCGGTACGGTTAAAACTTATTTTACGTTTGTCTTTTATTGGATAAAAAAAAAGAAGGAGTTTCACAAACTCCTTCTTTTTAATCTCAGTCCTCATTTTTTATCCAATAAAAGACAAACGTAAAATAAGTTTTAACCGTACCGAGTGAGATTCGAACCAGCTTCGAGAAAAGTATCTCTGCACCAATCGCAGGTTGATTTACCAACTGTGCTACTGGACAAGTTGCATTTTGTAGGTCCACTCTGGGTTTTAACAGATCGCCATTTATAAGCTGATTTGTAATCAGTTCTTAACAAACAGTAAACTCAGAAACACTAATATATATACATGTATTCAGATAAATAATATATTTTAGCGGCGTCCCTTCTCTTTCCACACACACCAAGCGGCACACAAGAACTTCCCACCCACTTCAAGAGAACGCCCCACCCACTTCAATGCCGGCAAACCTGAAGGCTAGACCGTCCCATTTCAGCAGTTTCGCTCAGCCCACCCGGCCTTGTGAGTGCGTGGCCTACTCGGCCCAGCTAGGCTGGGTCCTCATGAGGATGCAGCCCCTGAATTGAGACACAGCCATAGAGTGACCTAGAGTGGAGGAAGGAGTACACAGGTTGACTACATTCTGTGTAGAAGAGGAAACCTGAGGGAGATTGGAGACTGTAAGGTTGTAGTAGGGGAGAGCGTGGCCAGACAGCATCGGATGGTTGTGTGTAGCGAAGAAGAGAAAAACAGTAAAATCAGAGAAGAAGACCAAATGGTGGAAGCTAAAGAAGGAAGAATGTTGTGAGAAATTCAGAGACAAGCTGTTAAACTTTAACAGCTCGTTTCTCGCAGCCAGTTTCTGTAGGACAACATAGGAACTGACTAAAACACAGCGCCTCTATAGCGGACAACATAGGAACTGCAGATTTTTAAGAAAATAGCGTTTATTCTTTTTTAAAAATAATTCAGATTCATCCGCGGGCCGACTAAAACCCCCTGGCGGGCCGGGAGCGTCCCGCGGGCCGGGTCTTTGACACCCCTGTGTTAAAGGCTCTGGGTGGTAAGAAAGAGCTTCATAAGTGACTGGGCTACTACAGCAACAGTAATTAGAGAGACAGGTAGGAAGGTACTTGGTGTGTCATCTGGACAGAGAATGGATGATAAGGAAACCTGGTGGTGGAATAGTGAAGTGCAGGACGCCATTCAAAGAAAGAGATTAGCCAAGAAGAAATATGACAGTGAGAGGACTGAAGAGAGGAGACAGGAATATAAGGAGATGGGACATAGAGCAAAGAGGGAAGTAGCTAAGGCAAAGCAGAGGGCGTACAATGAGTTGTATGGGAGACTGGACACTAAAGAGGGCGAGAAGGACTTGTACCGATTGGCAAGACAGAGGGATCAGGCTGGAAAGGATGTGCAGCAGGTTAGGCTTATTAAAGATGGGAATGGGAATGTTCTAACAAGTGAGGAGAGTGTGATGGGAAGATGGAAGGATTACTTTGAGGAGCTAATGAATGAAGAGAATGAAAGAGAAAGAAGAGTGGAGGTCATAGAAACTGTGGACCAGGAAGTGGGAAAGATTAGTGAGGGTGAAGTCCGGAAAGCTCTGAAAAGAATGAAGAAGGGGAAGGCAGTAGGACCTGATGACATACCAGTGGAGGTTTGGAAATGTCTTGGAGAGGTGGCAGTGAGGTTTTTGACTCAAATATTTAATGGAATATTTGAGGGTGAGAAAATGCCTGAAGAATGGAGAAGAAGTGTGCTGGTTCCCATTTTTAAGAACAAGGGTGATGTACAGAGTTGTAGCAACTACAGGGGAATTAAGTTGATGAGCCACACGATGAAGATCTGGGAGAGAGTTGTGGAAGGAAGGCTTAGACAAGAGGTGACTATCTGTGAGCAGCAGTATGGTTTCATGCCAAGAAAGAGCACCACAGATGCATCTTTGCTTTGAGGATGTTGATAGAGAAGTACAGAGAGGGTCAGAAAGAACTCCATTGTGTGTTTGTGGATTTAGAAAAAGCATATGACAGGGTGCCAAGAGAGGAGGTGTGGTATTGCATGAGGAAATCTGGAGTGGCAGAAAAGTATGTTAGACTGGTACAGGACATGTATGAGGACAGCAGGACATGTATGAGGACAGCAGGACAGTGGTGAGATGTGCTGTAGGAGTGACAGATAGCTTCAAGGTGGAGGTGGGATTGCATCAAGGATCGGCTCTGAGCCCCTTCTTGTTTGCTCTGGTGATGGACCGACTAACAGATGAGGTCAGGCAGGAATCCCCATGGACTATGATGTTTGCAGATGACATTGTGATCTGTGGTGAGAACAGGGAACAAGTGGAAGAGAACTTGGAGAGGTGGAGGTATTCACTTGAAAGAAGAGGAATGAAAGTCAGCCGTAGTAAGACAGAGTACATGTGTGTGAATGAGAGGGAGGCCAGTGGAACAGTGAGGCTACAAGGAGCAGAGGTCACAAAGGTGCAGGACTTCAAGTACTTGGGGTCCACTGTCCAGGAAAATGGGGAATGTGGTAAAGAGGTGAAGAAGAGAGTCCAGGCAGGATGGAGTGGATGGAGAAAAGTTTCAGGAGTGATTTGTGACAAAAAGGTGTCAGCAAAGGTCAAAGGAAAAGTTTACAAGACAGTGGTGAGACCAGCTATGTTGTATGGTCTGGAGACAGTGGCATTGACAAAAAGACAGGAGAAAGAACTGGAAGTAGCAGAAATGAAGATGCTGAGGTTCTCCTTAGGAGTGACAAGGATGGATAAGATCAGGAATGAGATAATCAGAGGTACAGCACATGTTGAACAACTGGGAGATAAAGTTAGGGAGGCCAGACTGAGATGGTTTGGACATGTCCAGAGGAGGGACAGTGGGTATATTGGTAGAAGGATGTTAGAAATGCAGCTGCCAGGAAAAAGACACAGAGGAAGGCCAAAGAGGAGATATATGGATGCAGTTAGAGAGGACATGAAGGTAGTTGGAGTGAGGACAGAGGATGCAGAGGACAGAGTGAGGTGGAGGAGGATGACTCGCTGTGGCGACCCCTGAAAAGGGAAAAGCCGAAAGAAGAAGAAGAAGAGAAGAAGAAGTTATTATTTTCAGTTTACATATCCAATATAAGTTTTATTTGTCCAATGAGGTCATTGTTTGTTCACTTTATTATTAGTATGCCTGAGCGTAACTGGATCCAAGCAAACAATTGCCCGAACACACACTGTCAAAATAAAAGAGGATCCAAGGACCCAGCTAAAATTACTGCTAATAAGGAATCAACTATGAATAACTATTTGATATAACATAACCAGACTATCCTTTTAAAATGTACATATCTGAACTATCATTGGGAGCCAAATTTGGGAGATAACAGTAATTATTTTTTTGGTTTATGTTAAAGTGTAGAATAAAGTTTTGTTCCTCTTCTTAAATTGTTGTTGTTACCTGAGGGAATGGCAGGAGATGGAGGAGGTGGAGAAGGAGCAGCTTGGCTTCCCCGGCAGGGGAAGGTGAGTCTGTTAGCCATGATGGCTTGTTCACTCTGCAGATGTCACCTGGTCATTATCCTGAGGCAGCCATCTGCCAGATGGTCCTGCAGGGCCCGGCCTCCGTCTACAGGGCCCCGGGTGACTGACAGAATTCATGCTGCTTCCTCTTCTAGTCTGACCCGTGACTCCACCTGCCTCCAGTGTCCAAAAAGGCCAGAGTGGTAAGGGGCAGAGGGAAGACAGGCAACCCACGCACACTCTCAGTAACTCTCTGCTGCAACAAAAAGCTGCTCTAAATTAACGATGCAACAGCAGTTTTTACCTGGACTCCCCTCACACAGTTGACTGCTTGGCTTCTCACCTTCAGTGCTGCTGGGATCGAAGGAGACGCTGCCAACAGACACCAGCTTCCTTCATCAGCTCACAGTTTGCACTTCATCAAGAAAGTACCTACTTTGACTGAGTTGTTGAGCAAAAATGTTATCTCCTGTTTGTTAACGAAAGGCAAAGGCAGAAAACGGTTTTGTTAGCAAAATATATCATAAAACACAGGGCAGGTTTTAATGAAGCTTCCAGGAAATAATCAACAGGTGTACCTCTTCAACTGGAGCCATCCCAGTTCAAGATAGCAGACACAAATCCATTAACAATCAAATCACCCAGTCAGTTTTACACAAAATGAGCTAAAGTTTGATGTGGATGTAACACATCAAACGCTAAACTTAACTCAAAACAATCTAATAGTCAGACTTCAGTTTTTGGATAAATCATCTCTTTACCCCTGAAGATTACAGTACAGGTAATCAAAACGATGATCAATGCAGCTGATTTAGTGGTCATAAATTATACAATGACTACAGTCGGAATGAAGTTATAGAAAATAGTCACTGAGAGAGGGATTTATGTCAGAGGTCACCTATAGGGAGGGGTCCTTCATGCTGCATGTGACACTTCATGACATCAAATGAAATTGTGTGTTAAAAAATTGCGTTATATTCCAGGTCTGTCTGACTAATTAAACCACAACTTCTTCATTTCCACAAATGCAGAACCACTAGGCTGAGGAACAGCTTCTACCCTGAGGCTTAGACTCACAAAGTCAGGATTTTCGCTGTGAAAATTACTGTAAAAAAATCACTGTAATGCCACTTGGTTGTTGATGTGCTGCTGACTATCCATGCTGCTGATCTCATGCTGCTGATTTATTTCACAATAAAGACACATTGACCATGACATTAAGGAAACTGTGCTTTACAGTGTTTTTATTGCTTAAAAGTATAGTTTCTTCTAATGACTGGGTCAAAAATAAACAACATACTGACTTCCATTATGGTGTGCGGCTGCATCTGGGTCACTATCAGATATTGCATTGCCATGTCAAAATACAAGATGGCCACTACCATAAATATATATAAACAGACCACTTTAATTATTTGAGGGATTAACACTTTCCAGTTTTTATACAGCTTAAATATATACAGTAGTGTCCTCAAATGATTGGGGTGGCCCTTGGGGTGGCCTAAGATTAACCTATGGGGGCCGAGGCTACCCTTGGCCACCCCCTGGCTCTGCCTTTGCATTTGGTCAAGGATAAAAGTGCTCCCTCCACTTGCCAGGCTCCATCACTCTGTGCTGCCCAGAACAAGCAAAAAAAGTTAATGCAGACAACTTTTTTTATTTTATTGTGAAAGCTACTTTTCTTTCCGAGTGCCGTGTCAGGATTCTTAAAAAGGCAACTTATTTAGTTTACAAAACAAAATTCAGATATTTTATTTCTTTTTATTATTACCAACATGACACAGTATCTTCACATTTTTACTGTCTCGACAGATAACTACCGTAAATGCATTTTGTTAAAAGACAAAGTTCTTATAATCTTAAGAGGACAGAGATATTTGTAAAACCAAAATTCAGAACTAGTTTGAAAGGACAGTCTACCTCAATCCAGGGAATTGGATTATGGAATGGCTTGGAAAATTAAGTTAAAAATGCAAGCCAATGTGTAAGAAAATGATCAAAACTGAATTGTTAAAAAATATATATAAAGCAGTGTAATGTGTATTGTATTAGTTAGAAAATTTTAAAGAGTTATTCATTTTGTTCTGTTACTGGAAAATTATTATTGTTTGAACTGATTGTTTGAAAAAAGGGGCAGATATAATAAGAATTTTTTCTTCTTTCTGCTACCTTTCATTTTATATTTTTGTACATTATCATTTATGGGATTGTTTTGTATTGTATTTTTTTTAAATGAACAAATTTTATAAATAAAATATTATGATACCACACACACACACACACACCTTAGATCCTATATGGTTCTGATGTATCATCCTTGACCCAGAACCTGCAATAATGTGCTGGACATGAATGGCTGCATGGGCAATCTGCTCCTCCTTCCCTTCTGTTGTTTTTTTGGGTGAATTATTATGTTGTTCAGGGGGAAGGCACAACACAAGTCAAGGCTTGGCTCTGATTCCAGCCCCTGATATAAAAAGAAGAACCACAATTGTTGGAAGTCCACCCTCTAACCTGCCTGTGCCCCTGGCAACCTGAACGGGCCAGCTGGTGCTGCCAGCAGCTCTGACAGATGACCTGCTGAGTGGATACTTTTAGCTCATGATTCACTCATCATTATATAAATGTACTGTACAGTGTGATGTGTAATGTAGTGAAGCTTTCTTGATGCTGCGTCTACAAACTGTAAAACCTGAAAACCTGAAAAACTTCAATCTGGATGAGTTTGCCTGAATATAATAAAGTCACTTTGAGATAATGTTCCCTAAATTTGATGCAAAAAATTGTAACTGTAGATAGATATGATTTGTAATATTGAAACAAAACAAACAACAACAAAAAACATGACGTTTTAATGATAACTACAGTATTGTGAGTGAGTTCTTTATGCATAATACTGTAGGTATGTCAATATATGCACATTATATTGTTATAAAGTTTATTCACTTTTTAAAACAAAACAATTCTATATTCAATAAGAAATACAATCAAAAATAAAATGTAAGGCAACAGAAAGAAGAAAAAATCATATCTGCCCCTTTTTCCCAAAAAAATTAATTCAAACGATAATAATCTTCAAATGACAAAAACAAAATAAACAACTCCTTCTCGAGCAACAATTCATACAAATACACATTAAGCTATTTCATATTTTTTTAACAAACCAACTTTGATCGTTCTCTTCTCTTAAACATACGCATATATACTTGTATATAATATGTTCAAGTACTTTGTATATAATACAGGACAAATACTTGATTTAACTTCTACTTGGTAACAATATAATTTAAGCCAAGATATGAACCTAAACATAAACATAAAACCTCAAAGCTGGCTGGTGAAGGTGGATATAATGCTTTAATCCATAAACAGGTGAGACATAGGCAGGAAGAAACAGAAAGGAAATCAACTAAAAATGAAGCAACAACCACAAACCCAACAGGGAACCAAGCTCAGGACAAACCTAAATACCAATGCAAGGACATCTGTTAGTTTTACTATTTTATGCTTATGTCTATTATTATATGTTTCAGTGTTTCAATGTTTAGATGTTTACTGTTGCACCGAGGGACTGAGAGAAACGCAATTTCGGTCCTGTGTATGTCCTGTACAGTACATATTGCAGATC
>JBBPBX010075447.1:0-17343 GCA_038048925.1 Garcialebias charrua | reverse complement strand
AAGGTCTTTGTTCGCTTTGATCCCCAAACCGTGATCCAACAGCACGTTACAATCAAAGAGGAGTGGCTAGACAAATCGTGGTACACTTACCCAATCGAGGACGCAAAAGGACAAATCCGACACATGTTAAAGCAGCTACATAAGTACACTCTCACACAACAGGAGCTGAGTGGAAAACCTCTGAGAGAGAAGCGTGGCATTGGATTGCTCCTCCTCGCCGCCTCTCCTCTCGGATCTCTTTTCAGTTTAGGCATGTCCGCAGTCAACACTGTCAGCATATCATCCCTAAGACAACATGTTAATGAAATGCAAAATGAGTTCCCAAAGATCCAAATACAGATGAATCAACAACAAGCTCAGTTTACCCAGGTGACCAAAACTCTTAAACAAACTGTCTTAGTGCTGAACACTCACACCCAAAGAATACAGGTCCTTGCACAAACGGTAAATGAACTAAAACTTAAGGTAGAATGGGAATACACCATCATGCACCTGATAGATAGGGTCCTTTCTGACATGCTTAGAGATATCAGCTCATCAGTTGATGCACTAGCCACTGGCAGAATTCCACCCTATCTCGTCTCGATGCAGATGGTAACAGACATCCTTACCTCCGCTACAGGCGAACAAGCAAGGTCAGTCCAGGCTCACCTAGCTTTCGCTCTCGGTAGCGCAATCCCGATTTATGTCAACCACGTAACGGGTGAATTCGCGTTCCTTATCAATCTACCCATCATTCCATCAGACGGCATATATAGACTGAAAGACGTCATTAATGTCGGTAATTGGCACGGTGAAAACCATGTAAAAATTAACACTCCAAAGGTGATTGCTTATCGCGACAGTGACCCCTCAATCTACTTGGTTCCAAACCTCCTGATGTGTGTTCTCACACACGACATACACTACCTGTGTACGAGCAAGCCTTTCATTCTGAATAAAGGCACGGGCATTTGCGGTGTCACACCCGTTCCAGATAACTCAAAATGCCCAACGACCATGACTCCGCGACGCCAGGTTACGACCGCTAGCGCGGAAATAGTTGGGTCACGTTGGTTAGTCAATGTTCCCCAGAGAACCGCAACGATGGTGTACGACCACCAACCCGCGGCTAACAAACTTGTGACCCTCCCAGATAAAACAATGTGGATCAGTGTCCCCGAAGGTACAACTGTACACATTGGTGAACTGACACTCTACCACCTCCATCCGGATCGGTGGGAATCTACTCTGGAAGATTCCGAGTGCTTTTCAAACATGAGCTTAGAGATAGACCCTAAAACAATTGAACAACTCCGTTTTGAAGGAACTAAAGTCGTCGACGTCGAACCGATTAATAAAGTTCTCAGGACGCTCAAGTCAGACACTACGATACCGTTTCAACCTATCACTTACGCGTGGTCTAGCGCCGACTCGCTCAATTCAGTTGTGGTAATGATCCTCTCTTTCGTGATGTGCGGGATGATCGTGTACCTACTCCGTCGCGTCCAAGCTGTTGAGGCTCGATTGGATCGTTATGAGGCCCAACAGGGTACTGCAGACCGTCAGAAACCTGACCCGAGAGGTAGGCTTACTGGACAGAACACTCGTTTGTAATCTGACAACCAGAGTGAGTTTGACGTAGTGAAACGTTGTTTTTAGTTGCTTGATTGCTACTTTTGTTGTTATTGACGTTGTTATTGTTTTCTGAACACTCCCAGCCAATAGAGGTTTTGATTGTTGATTAGTTGAAGATTTAAATGGATTTAACTATGCCGACATGCTGTTCATTTTGTTAAAGATCTCAATCTTTGAAGAGTCATTGTAGATCAATACTACTTCAGGTACTATAATCTACACTGATCTCCCAATCATTTAGATAGAACCGATTTGATCGTTTCTATTCTAGATCTATTCATTTTGATGAGTCTCGCCATAGACTTCAAAATTTATAGGGAATACCAAATCTTGCGTCGTTCGTCTAAAAGACAACAGACATTTAGACCAAACTAGATTTCATTTTTTATTTTAGTTTAACCTAAACTAAATAATGAATGGAGGAATAGTTTGAATGAAGAGGCCTTCGTTACAGAAGCCCTCCACATTTCTATAGGTATAGATCCCTATATCTGATTTTTACAGCATTGATCCACCCCTTAATTGGTAATTGTAGCTGATCTAATCCATGATAGCTTACATACCAGGTGCATATAGGTAAGGCTTAATGTAGAATCCCAATCATAAGCCCACCTAAAACCACATAATTGCATGACACATTGAACCAGGGTGGCACCGACTGGAAGCCATCCAGCCTGCAACCTTCGATGTGGGGACCTGCTGATCCAACGTTGGTCTTCAACCTTCATCCAAGGGCCGCCTCCTCTGCTTCAATCGAGGGATCCCCTCTACATGCTGATTAAAAACCATTCTTGCTGATGAAATCAATAACCCCCATCGTTGTGGATTTACCGTTGTGGATTATAAGACTTTGTTTTCCAAGGGATCACAGACTCAGTTTTCCATGGGTTAACAGACTATGTTTTCCAAAGGATTGAAAGCTTACCGCAATGGGATTACCTACGAACAGTATGGAATTTCCAAAAACATTATGGGAGTATAATTTTGAACTTTTTTTTTTTTTTTTTTTTTCCACTTGCTGGATTACATAGAGGTCAGAGACATTCGGTGGTATCCTTTCGTGTTGGAACTCATCTCCAAGGACAGGCGATGACTTCCAAAAAGGGGGACTGTAGTGATATAGGCCCTCTGTCTCGACCTTCAAGTACACCTCTCTGCATCTCTTTGAAACTCTAAGTGTTACACCTTCTTGAAGCCCTCAAGGAGACGATTGGACACTTATATTGGTTAACAATTATTATGAATTAATGGACACTAAGTAATCAGATTGAACTTTCTCTTTAATGTGTGTTAATTCAGAATTGATCAAACAGTATACTTTTTGTCATTTCAATGATGATCTGTTACTTGCATGAGTTTGACCTTTATGCTGGTTTATTCTTCAATACAAAGTGTGCTCTGAATCTAAGACTGTGAGTCAGGGAAAAAGCTGTTACTTCCTTTTTGTTTTGTCTTCAAGATAGACTCAACAGGCCAGTCCATCTGGCCGTCTATGTAAACAGTTTTCCTGTCTCCGTCAAGAGACTTTCGGCCAATAGTCATCGAGGAGGTGGGGAGACCCCACCTCCCCTATAAATGGGCACTTCCTGCATTTTCCCTTTAGTGCTTTGGGGAGAACTAAGTCAACCTGCTTCTCTCCTCTGGAAAAGCTAGAGACGTTCCGGTCAATGTGTCAAATAGACCCACGTTTCAGCTGGAGTTACAGTAAAGCTTACTGTAACTCACTCACTCATCTTCTGGAAGAATTTGTTTTCTGAAGTTTTATTTTGAAAGTCCAGCCAGTAGCTGGCTCTATTCCTGCCGGGAGAAGCGCGCTTCTTGCTCGTCTGAATCAGCTCACACGCGCGGAGGTCATCTGGGCGTGAACTGGACAACACAGTCCGTTAGTGTCCACAAACTTCAACTCTTATCTCCAAGACGTATCGTCAACAGGTAACGAGGCGTTGATGTGTTCTGAGCGTGTGAGAAGCCCAGCTAAGACCTGTATGGGAAAGTTTGCCACCCTGGTTGTTTTCAAAATAATTAACTTCCGTTAACTTAGCTTTCATTCATCTTCTTCCTCCTATTTCTTATTTTTCATAAGCTTTAATCTGTCAAGTAATGTGCCAACAGTTTAAGTTCCCAATGTCTGTTTGTTTTAATTTGAATTCTTGTCAACGTAGTTATTAAATCAGAGCTAATATCGATACAAATGTTTAATGTAATTTTTGTGATAGTTTCAATAAAAGGTCTATTTTTTTGGTAGACCAACATAAGTTGAAGTCTCTCGTGAAATTACATTTCTGGCTAATCACATCACAGATTTATTGATTTATTCTGAAAAAGTTGAGACCCCGTGAATTGGTGGCATGTTTGTGCAGATAAAAGTCTGCTCAGACCTGCGCATCTAAAAATATAGGGAAGTCAGTAAACTGACCAGTAAGTCCTATATCTCTACAATAATGGTGGTCCAGTAAGTGTTTAAATACCTTACCCCACACTATTCGTTACATAACGATATGTTTTTAATTAATATTACAATTATTAAAAGTGATATTAATTTGTATACCCGTTCATCTTAGACTCCGATCTTTGATGTTCCTTAGCTGCCTTTGTGGGAGTGAGCACCAGTCAACTTCAGTAGGAGCCCAGTCTGGGTTTGACCTGTCGTACATGTGTGCAGCCGTCCTGAACAACATAAAAAAATTAACAGAAGCAATTATTCAAATGTTGGAAGTTATACCCAAAACATTACTTTTTAATGTAATATTTTCTGAACAGACACATTCCCAATGCTTTATTCACACATGAAAACAAAAGGGAACCAAAATCAAAACAATGACAATGTCGCAGTGTTCAAATATTATCTATTTGAAATATAACGTGTATGTTTCTAACCATTACTTATCCAATATACATGTCATTGTTGATTTTTTTTTTACTTTATTTACCCAACCGAGGTCTGTCTGCTTGTTTTGTATATAATGTATATAGAAATCTGTCATATCCTGTTGGTTTTGAACTGTCAACATCTGTTTACTGTGATTGTAGTTTTCTTTATTTTCTTTTTGATAAGTGCAAATGCCTATTGCCAATGTGACGTGTGCTGCTGACCACTTGACCAGGTCACCCTTGTAAAAGAGATCTCGGTCTCAACGGGCTCTACCTGGTTAAATAAAGGTGATTGATTTGATTGATTGATATAATTACACTGTGTACGTATATACAGTACATACAGCATTATATACTGTGTGTACTCTCAGCTCTGCATGTACTCTGCATGAAGAGAAGTGGAGGCTGAACAGAGTGGACGTGTTTAGTCGGGCTCCTGCCAGTATTACCTCCAAAAGGAGTATTTGGAGAGCTTTTTTGCACTGGATGTGCAGAGATGTACAGAGAGGAGCGTTGAAAAAGCTGCGGAAATTGGACTGGAACTTGCGATCCAGAATTATGAATCTACAAGCCAACGTGTCCGTGAGTTTTTGCCGAGAGTTAGCCTAGCGTAGCTACAAACCGGGCTAATCAAAGCTAACCGAGCTAGCTCACCGTAACCGGGTGCTGTAGTTGCAGGCTTCGTAAACAAATAAACCGGAGAATACGCTGGTTATTACGAAGAAAAGCGGGCCGGCACGCTGGGGTGCTTTGTTGCAGTGAAAGAACACAACAAAACACGCTACAGTGGTAGCGCGGTGGTGGGCCAAGCGTGGTGTACGCCGCCTGGAACTTTAAGCTGGGCCGGGCACCACGAGTGAGCCGAGCGCCGTGTACGCCGCCTGGAGCGCCGTAGGAGAGCCGGAGGACCGCGGCCTGGAGTTCGAGCTGGGCTGGGAGCCGTGAGAGAGCCGGGGCCAGGCACCGCGAGTGGGCCGAACGTGAACGCCGCCTGAGAGTCGTGGGAGAACCGGAGGACCGCGGCCTGGAGTTTCAAGCTGGACGGATCGCCGTGGGAGAGCCGGGGGACCGCCGCTTGGGGCTGAGCGGGCTTCGGAGCTGGGCCTGGAGCTACGTGCTGTGCTATCTGGGCTGCATCGGTTCTGGTGGGGATCGGAGCTGGGCCTGGAGCTACGTGCTATGCTAACTGGGCTGCATCGGTTCTGGTGGGGGTCGGAGCTGGGCCTTGAGCCACTGGAGCTAAGTGCGGTGCTGGCTGGACTGCGTCTGATCTAGTGAGTGGACCTCTTCGGATGGTGGATCTGATTGCTGCAGGCTGCTGAAACCGTGAGTTCTGAACTAATAACTGCTGATCTGGGTGTTGCACTGCTGGGCCACACCAATCATCTTTAGGCCTGTGAGCCTCGTGGAATGGCCACGTGGTTCAGTGAATAAACAAAAGACCTGCTACCACTAGATCACAAACTCTGTAAGTATGACGAGAGGTAAAGGACAAAAGTCACCAGTCTCTGTAAATATGAAAAATAGAGGACAAAAGTCACCAGACTCGGAGAGAAACAACTCAGATATGCAAGACTTTAGAGAATCCCTCAACTTTATGGGTAGACAAATAGAAAGTTTAACAGCAAAGATGGAGTCCCAGGCCGTTCTGGTTGGAGAAATAAGAGAACTGAAAGAACTGGTAACTAACAAAGACAAGAGAATTGCAGAATTAGAGCAAAAAATAGAGGTTTTAGAACAATTCACAAAGCAGGAAAACGTGGTGATCTCAGGACTTGATGTTAGTGAGCGTTGGACACATCAAAGAGCTTCTAATAACAATGATCCAAATGAGTATGAATCTCAGGAAGAACAAGAAACTCTGGAGGAACTTGTAGTTAATTTCTTACGGAACAGGAACATGGACATAAACTATGAGGACATTTCATTCTGTCACACCCTGCCCAATAATTCACCAAAATTCAAACCGTCAGTGGTCGTTAAGTTCATTAGCAGGAATACAAAAAACTATGTCATGCAAAATAGAAGAAATCTGCAGGGAACAAACGTTTACATAAATGAACATGACCTGCACACACCGTCAACACACAAACCTGAGTACAATGGCGTTAATGGAGAGGACGCTGGCATGATGTTCGCCGCTTCTCCACGCTGAAAAGTTGTTTTACTGTTGCTATTTTTAATTTTTGGACGTTTATCTGGACTTTTGTTCAGTGGTTTTTTAATTTTTTATCAAGGACTTTACGGACAGCTTGGTTAGTACTTCCTAACCGGAATATTGGGCTGTCTGTCTCCTGTCAAACTCCAGCACAAACCTTGCACAAACTTTGCTTGGAGAACTACGTGGCTGCAGTTTTTTGTTTTGCTTACCTGCTGCTTCTGTCAACCTCCTGTGTGGTCTGGACCGTTCTGGACTTTCTCCTGTGGTCCTCTTCGAGTCATGCTCATTCAAGTTACATCTCACTGCTTCTTGGTTATTTCTCTCGGAGCCGTGGGTCTGCTGTTAGCGGCTAGCTCTGTGCTAGCTTCCCCCGGTTTGGCTGGCGTGATGTTGACCTACTCCGCTTCGCAGCTGCTTGGACTTAACAACTGCTCCATTCCATCTTCTGTTTCCATCATCAAACAACTGGGACTTCTGCGTAGACCTCGTTACATCCATAGAGGCTCTCGAAAGAAATCTGTTTATTCTCGCTCTGAATTGATTCCGTCCGGGAGACGTGTCGCACCTCAACTACGTCATCAGAACGCTGCGTCTGTAGTCCCTTGTAGTCCGCAGCGCACGAGGTGGCAAGGAAAACGTGGAGTGGATTTCAGTCTGCTTAAACCGGTTCAAAAAGCTCCTACACCAACTAGCATTAAAATAGAACTTTTCAATGTACAATCACTATCCAATAAATCATGTCTAATTCATGATCACATCCTGGAGAAAAACTTGGACTTCATGTGCCTCACAGAAACCTGGCATCAACCAGACGTGTTCAGTTCTCTGAATGAAGCTTGTCCATCTGGATACAGTTATCTGCAGAGAGCCCGCAGCACTGGCCGCGGTGGTGGTCTGGCTGTAATTTACCGCAGTAATTTAAAATTGTCACATCTGTCTTCTCATAATTTTTCTTCTTTTGAATGTTTGGCCTTCAACTTCAAAGCCCCACTCCTGATGAACGTTATATTGATTTATAGACCTCCCAAACCACATGTTTCATTTAACTCAGAAATACATGACCTCCTCACTTTTTTCTGCACCTCCCCTGTAAAAACTATTTTTCTTGGCGATCTAAATATCCACATGGACAATTCCTCTTCCTCTCTGGCTACAGATTTGAAGTCTCTTTTGGAATCTCTCAACCTCACCCAACATGTGGACGCCCCTACGCACAACAGGGGGCATACTCTGGATTTGGTGATTACAGACACTGTACTTAATAACTTGTCTGTATATGACCTGGGTGTCTCAGACCACAGGGTCATCTCCCTGGAAGTGCCTTCAACTTCGCCTGCTTCTAACCCAAAACGACCTATCCAGTTCCGTGACTATAAAAACATTTCCCCTGAGGTTTTGTCTGCTGATCTTCACACCCTGACCGCTGTCAATCACTCATCTGCAGATGACTCTGTGGATTATTACAACCAATCTCTCCAGGAGCTTCTGGACCTACATGCTCCCCTGAAGTCAAGACTGGTGTCTTTCTCCCGTTCAGCCCCCTGGTACACTGATGAGCTGCGCAGGATGAAGGCAACTGGCCGTGCTATTGAGAGACGTGTAAAATCATCTGGTCTCTCTGTGCACAAGCAAGCGTACAAAGAACATCAGAAAGCGTACGCCTATTCGCTTAAAGAAGCACGCTCCAAATATTATTCCAACATCATCAACACCTGCCCTGGAAACTCTAAACAGCTCTTCTCCACAATAACTCATCTGCTTAATCCCATTAAACAAACTCATGAGGACTCTGTTCAAAAATGCAACCTGTTCCTCTCATCATTTAAAAACAAAGTTGACACTATCAGATCTCAGCTCCACAACCTCCCTGATCTTAGTGTACCATCTACCCGTCTGCTTTCTGGGACCCTGAGCAGCTTTGATGAAGTCGCTCAGAGTGAGGTAGAGACCATCCTCAAGAAAATGAAGCCTTCATCCTGCGCCCTGGATCCCTTCCCCTCGTCTCTCATAAAATCCAATCACTCTGCAATAAGCCCATTAATCACACAAATAATAAACAAGTCTCTACAATCTGGTCATGTTCCATTGCCTCTAAAAACTGCCATCATTAGGCCTCTTCTGAAAAAATCTAATTTGGATCCCGACATTTTTTCTAATTACCGCCCAATTTCCCACCTCCCATTTCTGTCCAAAGTGCTGGAGAAAGCAGTTGCTGCTCAGCTGCAGGACCACCTACAACAACACTCCCTGTATGAGAAATTCCAGTCTGGATTCAGAGCAGCTCACAGTACTGAGACAGCACTGCTGAGAGTAACAAATGATGTCCTCATGGCTGCTGACACTGGTTCTCCCTCCATCCTTGTCCTCCTTGACCTCACTGCAGCCTTCGACACTGTGGACCATAATATCCTCCTCCACCGTCTTCATGTGGAGGTCGGTCTCTGTGACATTGTCCTGGACTGGTTCAGATCTTTCCTCTCCGATAGGCTGGAATGTGTTAGCCTTGGCAATGCCACTTCCCAGACAGTCGGTGTCTCCTGTGGTGTCCCTCAGGGGTCAGTTCTGGGGCCCCTGCTGTTTTCCCTCTACATGCTGCCTTTAGGTCAAATTATCAATCAGTTCAACATTTCTTTTCACTGCTATGCCGACGACACGCAGCTTTACATCAGGACTGGAACATCATCATCATCCCTATCTCCGTCTTCACTCACTGTTCTCTCTGCCTGCCTGGAGGAAATAAAGGCATGGATGAATCAGAATTTTCTTCAATTAAACTGCTCGAAGACTGAGGCCATATTGATTGGCACCCCTCACCAGATACAAACATCAACTTTAACAACAATCTCCTTCTCTGGTCAAGACATCCCCCTCTCCACCTCTGTTACAAATCTTGGAATAAAAATGGACTCTCATCTTACATTTGAAAATCACATTAAGCATCTGTTTAAAACCTGCTTCTTCCATCTTCGAAACATCTCCAGACTTCGCCCTTCTCTGACTTTTCCTGATGCTGAGAAACTCGTCCATGCCTTTGTCTCCTCCAGGCTCGACTACTGCAACTCCCTGTTTATTGGTATCCCTGGCAAAAACCTTCAGAAACTTCAATACATTCAAAACAGTGCAGCAAGGATTCTGTTGAGAGTTCGTAAATTTGAACATATTACACCCATTCTCCATAACCTCCATTGGCTTCCTGTCACCTACAGAATTCAGTACAAAACTGCTCTCATTACCCATCAATGCTTGCACGGCACTTCACCTGACTATCTAAAGGACATTCTTGCACCATATTCATCCACCCGGTCTCTACGATCACAGAACAGTAATTTCCTTCATATTCCTCGGACCAAGTTGAGGACCATGGGAGACCGAGCATTCTGTGTGGCTGCCCCCCGCCTGTGGAACTCCCTCCCTGACGACCTGAGAGCTCCACAGTCACTGGTTGACTTTAAAAGCAGCATAAAGACCTTTCTTTTTAAGCAAGCCTATTCTGCCTCCACATGATTTTATCTTTGATCTTAGCTGATATCATTATTGATTTTACTTGATTTTATCACTTGTTTTATTTTATTTATTTTTTAAGCAAGCCTAATCTGCATCCACATGATTTTATCTTTGATCTTAGTCGATATTATTATTGATTTTATTTGATTTTATCACTTGTTTTATTTTGATCTTTGCTTTATTACACTTTGTAGCACTTTGAGATTTTTATTAATGAAAAGTGCATTATGAATGGAATTCATTATTATTATTATTATCTTACCAAGAAAAATGGAAAAATTGCAAAAGAAGCAAGGTGGTTAAAAAACAAAGAAAAAAAAATAGCATCAACATGGACTAGAAATGGATACGTCTTTATCAAAGCAAAGGAAGGGTCTCAGCCTAAAATGATAAAAGAGCTGACGGATCTGGATGAATTCAAGAGATGAAAAATTACAAATCAATGAAACAACTCACAATCAAAATGGATAAAATATACGGTGAAATGAACAAATACATTAGAACATGACAACATACGAAGACTCAGAACCTAAAATATATAATGTTGAAAATGTGATTGATGCAAATTTTTTTCCTGTAATAAATGATAGCGAATATTATAATGAAGAGCAGTTTAATGACATCAATATATCAAATGGAGTTCTCTCCATTATTCACTTTAATAGCAGAAGTATAAATGCAAACATATCCAAAATAACAGATTACTTAAAACAATTAAATAGAACTTTTACGATAATAGCGTTGTCAGAGACATGGCTTAATGATGATAACACTAGTAATATTCACATCGAGGGGTATGAATTATATCATATGAACAGAAATAATAAAAGAGGTGGTGGTGTCGCACTATTTGTCAATAATGAAATAAAATGTAAATTAAATAATGAAATGTCAATAATAGTTGATAATATTATGGAAATGATAACAATAGAAATTATAAACAAAAACGATAAAAACATAATAATTATATCATATGAACAGAAATAATAAAAGAGGTGGTGGTGTCGCACTATTTGTCAATAATGAAATAAAATGTAAATTAAATAATGAAATGTCAATAATAGTTGATAATATTATGGAAATGATAACAATAGAAATTATAAACAAAAACGATAAAAACATAATAATAAGTTGTGTATATAGATCACCAGGAGCAAATATAGAAATATTCACTGATAAAATCTTGGAACTAATGGAGAAAAGTTTTAATAAAAATATTTTCTTGTGTGGAGACTTTAACATTGATATGGGAAATAAAACAGATTCAAATAACATAAGCACATTTATAAACTCAATGTACAGTTTAAATATGTATCCATTGATATCAAAGCCAACAAGAATTACAACTCATAGTGCTACAATAATTGATAATATTTTCACAAATATAACAAATGGGGATGTGATTGGTGGTATCTTAACGACCGACTTAAGTGATCATTTACCAGTTTTCACAATCTTTAAAAATGATCAAAATATCACAAAAGCAGACACAACGAAGAAAAAAATCATAAACACATCAAAAAAAGTTTTGGAAAAATTGAAAGAGGATCTGGATAAACAAGACTGGAATGATGTGTATGTTGATGATGCGAACAGGGCATATGATGAGTTTATGAATATCTTGGAAACCCTGTATGAAAAGAATTGTGTGCAAAAAAATTACACAAAGAGAAATACGAATGATCAACCATGGATGACAAAAGGGTTGAGAAATGCTTGTAAAAAAAAGAATTATTTGTATTCATGTTTCTTGAAATTGCGAAGTCAGAGCGCAGAAGAAAAATATAAAAAGTATAAAAATAAATTAGTAGGGATTATAAGGAAACATAAGAAAGAATATTATAGTAAATTATTAGATAAAACTAATGGTGATATGAAAGCAACATGGCGAGTAATGAATGGTGTACTGAAGAATCATAAAGCAAAAACTGGTATTTCAAAATATTTTGTAAAAGACAACGATGAAGTTCATGATGAAAATGAAATTGTAAATGGATTTAATCAATATTTCGTGAATGTTGGATCAAGCCTTGCAGCTAAGATACCAAAAGTAGATAAAAATATGATCCACTCAATTACAGGTTGTGCAAATAGTATTTTCCTAAATGGAACTAACAAAGAGGAAATAATGAATGTAGTAAAACATCTTACAGACAAGAGATCGAAAGACTGGGTGGACATGGATATGATGTTTGTAAAGGACATAATGAGCCATGTTATTGAGCCGTTCACATACATATGTAACTTATCATTTTCAACAGGAATTTTTCCAGATAATATGAAAGTAGCTAAGGTCGTTCCTCTTTTTAAAAATGGTGATAAATGTGTATTCAACAATTATAGACCTATATCCTTGTTACCACAGTTTTCAAAAATTCTTGAAAAACTATTTGTAAACAGACTAGATCAATTTATAGATAAACAAAATATTCTAAGCAGCAGTCAGTATGGGTTTAGATCAAAAAACTCTACATCAATGGCTCTCATGGAATTAATGGAACAAATAACTACTGCTGTCGATCAAAAACAACACTGTATCAGTATCTTTGTTGATTTAAAAAAAGCATTCGATACTATTGATCACACCATTCTCCTTGAAAAACTGAACAAATATGGTATTAGAGGACCAGCATTACAGTGGGTATCTAGCTACTTAAAAAATAGGAAACAATTTGTACAAATAAATGATGTAAGATCTGACCTCTGTAATATCACATGTGGAGTTCCCCAAGGCTCTGTACTTGGACCAAAGCTTTTTATTTTATATGTGAATGACTTGGTAAATGTGTCAGGACTCCTTAAATGTGTACTTTTCGCAGATGATACCACTTTTTTCTGTTCAGGTGAAGATATAGAACAAATGTTAGAATTGATAAAGACAGAATTTGTCAAGATACAAACTTGGTTTAAAATAAATAAATTATCATTAAATCTAGAGAAAACTAATTACATGATATTCGGTAATAGAAAGAAAACTGTTGATGTTCCACTCAAAATTGAGGATGTTGAGATTTGTAGAGTGAATGAGGTGAAGTTTTTGGGTGTTATCATTGATGACAAACTGACATGGAAACAACACATAAATTCTGTAAGAATAAAAATAGCTAAATCGATAGCAGTACTGTACAAAGTCAGAGACCTATTGAATGATAAAGCTCTGTATTTGTTGTATAACACAATCATTGTTCCACACTTAATCTATTGTATTGATGTTTGGGGGAATGCGTGTAAAACAATCACAAAGCCTATTTTTGTATTACAGAAAAGAGCTGTAAGAATTATCACTAGAAAGCATTACCGTCATCCATCAAGTACATTATTTTATCAACTAAAATTACTGAAGTTCCATGATTTGGTAGACTATAATATTTTATCAGTTATGTATAGAGCTCAAAATAATGCATTACCTTTAAATATCCAAATGCACTTTGTTAAAAGACAAAGTTGTTATAATCTTAAGGGAACAGAGTTGTTTGTAAAACCACAATTCAGAACCAGTTTGAAGGGACGTTCTACCTCAATTCAGGGAATTAGATTATGGAATGGCTTGGAGAATGTAGTTAAAAATGCCAAGTCAATGTTTACATTTAAAAAAATGATCAAAACAAATATGTTAAAAAAATATATGTGAAATAACGTAATGTGTATTGTATTAGTTAGAAAATTAGAAAGTGTTAGTCATTTTGTACTGTATTAGTATTAGTTAGAAAACTAGAAAGAGTTAGTCATTTTGTACTGTTGGTTGAAGAATATTATTGTTTAACCTGATTGTTGGAAAAAGTTGGTTGAAGATTATTATTGTTTACATGGTTTGACTACTGTTGTTTAATCTGATTGTTGGAGATAAGGGGCAGATATAATAAGATTTATTCTTCTTTCTGCCACCTTTCATTTTTTTACATTTTGTACACTATCATTATGAGATTGCCTTGTATTGTTTCTTTTGTAAAAAAAAATGAACAAATTTAATAAACATAAACATAAACATAAACATAAACATACTGTGAACTCTCAGTTACTGCCACATCAAATTTTAGCTCAAAAACTGTAAAACTGTCAGTGATACAAACATTTTTGTTTCCAATATATTCAGGTAGTGATAGGGGCCATCTTAAATTGAGTTATCCTAAAGCTTATCAGTTGTAAATGTCAGTCCAGTGATTAGTTTCAGAAAGTTTCATATAAATCTGTCCCTGCTGAAACCCATCTGTTCTCTCTGGCGTTTCATACTGTGTGAGCTGACTTTGTGTACAGGCATATATTTTATCCTGTGTTTACATTTTAATGCTGTTCTTATACATTTTATAATAATTTCACTGCTGTAAATTTCATAGTTTGTGTGTTACTGTTTCTGTAATTTTATTGTGATGCACCAGTTGAAACAGTTTGTTGTGAGTTATTTTTTTAACAGACAAACAGACTGACTACAAGTGTTTACGTGTGTGTCAGCCTGATGTCACAGGGTAAATAAAGGTTCAAAATACATTACTGTATTAATAAGCAGCTTCCTAACAACAGAGTCGAGGCTAAACACGAGCGAGGCACTTTGTTGTCTGTGTTACTGTTTCTGTAATTTTATTTTGACTTGACTGGTGTGTGCTCCATGAGTTATTTTGCTAACAGACAAACAGACTGACTACAAGTGTTAACGTGTGTGTCAGCCTGATGTCACAGGGTAAATAAAGGTTCAAAATACATTATTAACAAGCAGCTTCCTAACAACAGAGAGTCGAGGCTAAACACGAGCGAGGCACTTTGTTGTCTGTGTTACGGTGTGGATGTTAGCATGTTAGCATAGCGTTGCTAAGCTAGCGACAGTAACAGAGGAGCTAGATCATGAAAAAAACTGTTCAAACACACACAGTTTCGCTAAGTTAATCACATACAATTTTGGCTTACCTGAAGTGATCGGAGCATATTTTTGATGTTGACGATGGCAAATCCTTGCGGTTGATCTTACACAGCCAGACTCGCCGACGTTCAGTGGTGAGCGCTTCTGTATCTGGTCCTTCATGCTTCCTTATTTTCGGAATTACGTAAAACTTACGCTTGGCAATTGCTGGCAATTGCTCGATTGGTACAACCACTAACCCAACAAGAAATAACCATTGCAATTATTTACAAATAAACAACCACGAAAAATACACTGCTCGTAACCTACGCTGCTACTAGTGGTCAGGAGTGGAAGTATCACCAACTAAAATGGCTGACAACCCGGAAATGCCCATTATGTGACGTCACATGGGAACTATGTATTGTCTCCCTTTCACAAAAAGTGAAAGTGAAAGTTTGCAAGGCTTGGGCCAACATTTACAAAATAATTATTAAACTCATTAACAATCACATTTTGGTCATGGATATCATTACCATCCTTTACAAAATATTGTGGAATACTTGATTTGGATTCATGATTTTTTAGAACGCTATTCATTATTTGTCAAGTTGTTCTCATATTACCATTACTCTTGTCTAATAAATTACTATAATATTTCTTCTTATGTTTTCTTATTATCCAAACCAGTTTATTTTTATACTTGTTGTATCTTTCTTCTGCTTCTTTTGTTTTAAATTTCAAGAAGCTCGAGTACAAAATATTATTTTTTTTACAAGCGTTTTCAATCCATTTGTCATCTATGGTTTATCAACAGTATTTCGTTTTGTATAATTTTTTGCACACAATGTTTTTCATACAAAGTTACCAAGGTGTTCATGAAGACATCATACGCTTTGTTAACATCATCAACATACACCATTTTCCAATTTTGTTTCTGTTAATCTTGAATTAGATTATTCAAAGCCTTTTTTGATGTATTTATTATTTTTCTCTTGTTTGTATCTCTTTTTATATGGCAATGTTGTTTACTATGAATTGTGAAAACTGGTAAGTGGTCACTTACATCAGTAATAAAAATCCCTCCCATTGTATCTGTATTAGTTATATTTGTAAAGATATTATCAATTATAGTGGCACTGTGAGTGGTAATTCTTGTTGGTTTAGATATTAATGGATGCATATTGATTTAAGGAAGGCATTTGATACTATAGATCATGGAATTCTTCTTGATAAACTATATAAATATGGTCTTAGAGGGACAGCATTAAAGTGGGTAAATAGTTATTTGGAAGATCAAAAACAATTTGTTCAAATACATGACATAAGATCCAAATTTAATAATATCACATGTGGAGTGCCTCAGGGCTCAGTACTTGGACCCAGGTTATTTAATTTGTATGTAAATGACTTGGTTAATGTGTCAGACTTTTTCAGATGTATTTTATTTGCAGATGACACAACATTTATTTGTAAGGGTGATGATACAGAACAAATGCTGGAGTTAATACAGTCAGAATTTGTGAAAATACAAAACTGGTTTCTTTTAAATAAGTTATCATTAAATCTGGATAAAACCTATTACATGATACATAGCAACAGGAAAACAGATATTCACATTCCATTTTTTGGTAGATGGTACTGAAATTTGTAGAGTTAGTGAGGTGACATTTTTGGGTGTTATTATTGAGGAAAAATTAACCTGGAAACCTCACATAAACAATTTGAGAACAAAAATATCCAGATCAATAGCAGTTATGTACAGTACAGTATAAAGTAAGTGAGTTATTCACTTATAAAGCAATGTTCATGTTGTATAATGCAATAGTTGTTCCTTATTGGGTGTACTGTATTGAAGTCTAGGGTAAAGCATGTAAAACTGTAACTAATCCTTTGTTCATTTTACAGAAAAGAGCTGTACGAATTATTATGAAAAAAAAAACTATAGATATCTGTCCAATACTTTATTTTATCAACTGAAAATTCTGAAATTCTATGATTTGGTTAATTATAACATTTTGTTGCTTATGTACTGTATAAGGCACATAAAGGTACATTGCCCGTTAATATTCCAACAAATTTTGTTAAAAGTGAGTGTATATTTTCTTAAAGGAATTGAGATGTTTGTGAAGCCTTATTTTAGTAGTAATTTGAAGGAGCGATCCACAATAATTCAGGGAATAGGATTGTGGAATGGTTTAGATGATAACGTTAAAAATGCCAGATCGCTGTATACATTTAAGAGACTGATAAAGACAAGTTTCTGGAAAGAATATGGAAATTGTTAATATAAATCTACTTCAGTTTTTGTTTGGTTTGATTTAGATGTTTGAGTTTTTATGTTTTTAATTTAGCTGAT